>JAEQBA010003672.1:0-246053 GCA_019434445.1 Phalangium opilio
CTGCTGATGATACTCTTCACATCAAAAATTCTTTTAGTGAAAAAAATACTCCGAAAACCCTAATGTTATTTGGTCGAACAGGCTGGCGCTTTAATAACTGGGCCTGTCGTCCTGGGAATTGAATGTCAAAATGACCCTTTGTTCGGCCCACGTCTAATATTCCACTCTTTGAGACCCGATGGCCGCGGACACGTACTTACGTTAGTATACGACGAAGACGACAAAAACTAAAACCTCGAAGGAAATACGTACGCCAAAGGATAAACACTAATATGGCTAGACTGTTCAAATAGCTCCACTTAGTTCAAATAAAAAGTGAAATTTTTTTGAAAATGGTTAAGATAAAATTACTTCACCTAAAACTTAGTTAAATTTTCTGTTATGCAGGGGTTTTCAATACTAAAATTTGAATTTCAATAATCTGAGTTAAACTCAGGTGAAAATAAAAATTGACTACTTGAAAAACTTAAAAATACAGATATTTGAATGACATCCTGGTTATTTATTTAGTGAATCATGTTCCATTATTCGGTAATAGGATACAAATACAGCTATTTTGAAGCAAAGGGCGGCTCCGTTGTTGCCCTTTAAAGATGGCTTTTCTACTTACACATTGGCTACTAAGCTTGGTAAACGCTAGATAAGCCAAAGGCTGGAACCAATGGGGCCTAGTGCATTAGGTCTGATAGGTTCCTGCCTTTGGCAAAGTAAAATTCGTGTCCAGAAGATTAGCCAGTATGCTTGGAGTGATAATAGAGCCGCCTGTTACTTTAAAATAAGTCACATATTAAAAAAAATTTATTCAATAAATTCTGGTTTTGAAGCGCAATGCGCAAATAATAAATTACATTGCTCGTAAGAACAAATGACAAACCAACAAAGGTACTTTCACAGAAGCAACGCGAAATTATTACTGCCGAAGCTAAAAATGTTTGAGGCTTATTTGGCCGGTCGAGCCGTTTTTAGGTAGCAAAAGCTATAGAAGGCAGAAGTCTTTGCTTATTTTCTTTAGCCGTAGAGTTGGTAAAGAATGACCAGAGAGAGGTGTCCCTCGAGACCGTATGACTTTGCCTTGATAAAGAGATGTTTACCTTTCCGATGCCGGCAGCAGCAAAGGCTTTCTCTCTCTCTCTCCCCCCTCTCCTCCCACTCACTCTCTCTGTCCGAGCTTCGCGCGCAAGATTCGGATGGAGGAAAGGAGGTGAACTAGAAGAAGAAAATAAAAACCCGCAAAGAGTAACGGGCTCTGGGAAATGGACGGCTACAAATAAGAAGAATCGCGAGGACATTTTCGGAGCGAAATGTCTAACGGAAGAACTAGTTCTATATAGGGAAGAAAGAAGACAATGACAAGATAAACAAGAAGGATCAAACGCATAAACCGACTTTTGCGTACAATTGGTTTAGTTCTGTGCCCATATTTAATAATCACGCCCTTTACATTACAAAAAGGCACTAAGCGTTTTAGAGAAATACAGCGGGTTTATTTTGTCTGTTTAAAATAGTGATACCAAATGTGTCGTCTGTTAAAGTTAGTGTTACCAAATGTGTCGTCTGTTAAAGTAAGCGTTACCAAATGTGTCGTCTGTTAAAGTTAATGTTACCAAATGTGTCGTCTGTTTAAATTAAAGATTTCAAAAATGTCGATTGTTTAAATTAAAGATTTCAAAAGTGTCGATTGTTTAAATTAAAGATTTCAAAAGTGTCGATTGTTTAAATTAAAATAACCAAATGTTCATTTCTTTAAATAAATGTTAGCTAATGTGTCTTTTTAAATTAGTTTTACCAAATTAATATCTGTTAGAGAAGGGAGGAACTACATTAAAAATTAATACAGACTTTTTACTAACTGGAAATACAAGCCGAAAACTCAGTTGCCTACTCAATGTGCTGTATTCTGCCTGATTTTAAAATCAGCTTTCGGACCAAAATTAGAGACATTTGTGTTACATTCTGCCTCTAGTACGAAAATTAAAATCAATTTTCTCATTTCGGTTATAGAGCGCCATTAAAACAGAAATAAACGGCAAAGTCTTTCCCAAGTAATTATCAAATATATCTCATTTAAATAGTACGTTTGCATTTGGAACGCTTCTATACTCTACTTTTGACTAACCAGGCCCTTGATTCCAACGCGATAATTATAGACTTGGAAAATGTAGTATTGTTGGCAAATGCTTGTATGGCTCTGCCTGTCACTCGATACGGAACCATTGCCTTATTTGAAACGTGAAATTTAAACGTTTAATTTCATGTTGTTTCATACTCAATAAATATAAGAGCCAGCCAGCCGCTAAGGATCTCCGCAATAGTTTTGCCGATCGGAAATTGAAGAAGGCGGAGAGAAGTTTATTTTTACGTTGTTAAGTTTTTTTTAGCCATTGCCTTTTCGGAGGGAATAAAACGCTATGAAAAGTTTAAAAGTTTGCACTGTAGAATATTTTAACGGACGTGCGGTTTTGTTCTTAAAAGAATCGTGGGACGTTGAGTAAATTTCAAACTGTAAACAGAATCATCCGATGTTTTTAGGTTCGCTCAATTTTCCTTAAAACCCAAAATAAGGCTTCTCTCGAGCTGGAAAAGAAATCCTGCCTCTAAGACCATTGCATAGGATTTTTCTTAGAATTTAAGGTAGAAACAAAGCCAAAAGAATTTGGATCAAAACAGGATATTTAGACAACCAGAACAAAAAGGTAGGTAGACATTTTACTGAATTGCAATATTCCTCACTCTCATTAAATCCTGTAAACCAGTTAAAAAACGATTCACCAGATTTATGTTTCAGAGCTTTAAAATTTAATATAAATTAAAAGAAACAGACGGTTTACTTTTCTGGCTATTGATTTCTCATTATCTAAATCTATATATGCAGAAGTAAATGAACCGAAGTTATCAAAGAATGGATAATTAACCAAATGCAATGGCCCCGTCGAGGGGGGTTGAAATATTGATGCATTTTTCCCCATTTTCTGCTGAGAAAGGTCATGCATTGGTTGATGGGATACAATCTGACGCGCCATCTGAGAGCAACCTTTGGAGATCGGGATTACAAAAATTTGGCTTCTGCTATTGCTAGGCTTAGCTCTTCATGTAGATTTCTATTTAGTCTGTGGCTGTAGATGAACTGAATTCATTTTTAAATGGGAAATTCGCCGAAAGATATTTTAGCATACCTTGCGAATGTTAAGCGGTCTTTTGTGCTTTCGAGACTTGATTCGTACCTAAAATTTATAGATTCTGATACTGCGAAAAGGTATGTGGAAAATTAGGTCGCTTTGTACAACAAGCTTAAAATCCAATGTAAGCCTCAAAAGCCTACGCTTTACAATGTCATTTTCTTCAAAGGCTTAGCCTCTTTGTTTTTAAGAGCAATTTCTCCTATTTTACACGTTAACGCTTTATTTTTAGTTGCCACTTTGGGCAATAAATTAAAATTACATTGCGTATTCAGGTTTTTAGTTCTTACAATTTCATTCAGCCAGCTTTCGTTGCCAACTGTTGAACAAACCCCACCTATGAAGGCCGCCATTTTAATTCACTCAAGCAGACTCTAGTCTAAAGTCTCTCTCAACCGTTCGAGGGCGCCCTTTAAAAACGGCGCGATGGAAAGACGTCACGAAAAGCGTGAAAGAGGGTCGGGGTGGGGAGGGGGTAATGGGCAATTGCCCTTACCATTAAAACAATAGGAGTTGGACAACTTCGGTTCATTTACTTCTGATATATGTCAAATCCCGACTGACTGATATTCAGCCCGATTGACTGATATTCAGCCCAACTGTTTTAATTTGAAGGCTGAAATATTGCATGAACGGATGGTAAAAAATGGTGGACAGAATGTAAAAACGTTTATGGAATAAATGCTTTTCAACCGACTACCCTCCAGACAAAGCCACTCCTTCTCCCACTCACTAAAAAGTTTTAAGGGGGATTTAGTAGCTCACTTCAAAGTTTTCCCCCAGTGTGAGTTTCACTAAACCTCACTCCTTAAATATCATTGACAAGGCCACCTCCCTCACCATCGTTTATTTAAATTTTAAAACTATTTCACTACTCTCACTGATTATATTTCCCTAGCAGTTTTATTGAACCTCTCTCTGTTTTTTATTTTTATCATAATAGCCTTAATATAGTTTAGTTCGGGTTAATTAAGTCACGTTAAATTTGGTTTGTTGTACCAAAATAATCTTAGGTTAGGTTAGGTATGGCGAGGTGTGGTTTGGTTTGTTTATTTGAACTCCAGTAGTATTAGTTCAGGTTAGGTTTGATACTTTAACCCCAATAGTGTTAGGTCAGATTTGGTTTTGTTTTTTTTTGAACCCCAATAGTGTTAGGTCAGGTAAGATTAGTTAAGCGTATTATGATCTAGTTGTACTTAATAGGTAAAGTAAACTTCTCGGTTAAAAATCACTCAAAACTCTTATTAAAGACTGCCATTTTCCAAAACATCAGTTTTGATCAACGGCGCTGTTTTCTTTTTGGAATCGTGGTTGCGAATTCGGCAACTGCTGATACAAGGTATGCCCTATTTTTACGTCTTAAAGTCTTTGTTATGATCCCCTTTTCATTTAGTTTTCTATATAAATTAACAATTTGACCGAATTACTTTGGTTGCGAGCTGCTTTCTATGAATTATACAGGATGGAAGCATTCGCCGGCGTCCAGTCAAGATGCTGCTCCAAAAGTATTGGTGTAATGCAGGAAAACGTTGTTAGGGATTTACAGGCGCTATTACAGAAATTAAATGAGTAGTTTGAGTGGGGTGGCGTAGCGGTTAGCGCTTTCGCCTCGCAGCAAGAGGATCCCGGGTTCGATCCCGGACTGTGGCACCGGGTGAAAATCTGGGAAAAAATCCTTCTGCGTAGAGTTTGCAAGTTCTCTCCCCACTTGTTAAAAGGAGTTTTCCTCCGCGGTCTAACCCGGTTTCTCCTTTCCATCAAAACTTGCTGAGGTTAACGGTAATAGTTAGTATAGGGCGCTGTAGGTTAGCTGTGGCATAGGGGCTAGCCACCACCCCTCTATGCATTGTAAAGGGACCCACCTGTAAATAAGTCGCGAGTTGACTTAGTGTGGAAATCCCTTCGTAGTCAAAGCTTAGATTATTATTATTATTATTATTATTATTATAGTTGTAAAACCTCAAATTATGCTAGCTCGCGCAAGAGAAAACTGGGCAATACCATGGCAATACGCTATCGCCAATGTGTGAATGTCGACGGACGGAATTTCGAACATTTACGTTAGAAACAGTTTGTAATTTCATTATGTACAATTAAAATGGAGGTGGCATACACTGCTTAGCTGTTTTCAGTCAAAGATTGTGACTTCTCTTTTAATTTCTGTAATAACGCCTGTAAATCCCTTACCATTTTTAGCCGCATTGCACCAATGCTTCCGGAGCAGCATCTTGACTGGACGCCGGCGAATGCTTCCACCCGGTATGTTTATGTATTTTGTGGAATAGCAAAGTTTGTTCTTTACACCGACATAAAATACTGAGCATCTTAGATAAATGAGTAATACGCAGAATGAAGAGACACGTATATCCGCTTCGGATAAATGAGGAGGATCTGGTAACAACGTTGATATATTCATACCATTATAAACAACAATAAATCTTCCAGGAAAAAATTTCCTTCCCCCGCCGTCAAAAAAGGGAATAAGATATCAAAAGAGATCCAAGAATGCCTAATTACTCTTTCCCCTTACATTTCCGGCGGTTGCTAAAAGATTTCAAATTAGGCTCCGTAGATTATACGAATTCTTTTTACGAAAAAGAAAAGGAAAAACGATAAAAGGGTCGGCCAACTTCAAGAGAGAAGAAAACTTTGTCTTAGGCACGGATTATCGTAACATACAAATGGAAGGTTTAGGCCATAGAAATTTGATAAATTGGAATGATTTGCTGAAGACGCTTTAGCAAAGAATATGGTGACCAGTATGTGTGGCAGTTTAGAATGTAATTTTCCCAATAGGCTTTCAGTAAAATTTACGTGTTATTTGTCGCATTAAACAGGTATTTTCCATTGCCAAGTTGAGATTTTTAGCTTTTGGCATACCGTTAATTAAAGTATATGAGAAGCTTCGTTTGAAAAACCTCTGATTTATATAACAAAAGATAGTATTAATTACTGTGAATTCAAAAATATCAAGCTGGTTATTTGGCAATATGCATTTGAAAATGCTTCATATGAAATTATTTGAAATCCACTTTTTAAGAAAGGCTAAAACGTTTCCCTGTTTGCTGACGTCACATACGCGAGATGGTGCCACTCTCTCCGCTACCAGACCCAGAGTTTAGACTGGAGAGAAGCATGGACAAAGCTCGAGACGTGTATAGCTCGCGCGTATAGGATTCCCGCGCTTTTTTTGCTCGCGTCATAGTGATGTCATCAAGCAGGCGAACAAGCTCGACAACATTGTTGATATATTGAAGCTGAGTTCTCGTGATTTTCCAATGGATTTTAAAAATAGAAACTATGGTTCAATTATATTAAAAACTTGATATTTTGAAAGTAGAGACTTGAAAGTGTAATAAAATACCACTTTCGTGCTAAAATATGATATGATTATGAAATTGTCAATTCCCATACCCTTTAATGTATGATATTTTGGATGAAGGAAATTAGATTTTTTTGCAGTAACTTGGATATTGTTGCAATTGCGGGAATATCAAAAGCTTGATGCTTAAAATACTTTACAATTTGTAAAATTGATGATACACGCCTGATTTCAATTAACCCTATCCGACTGGTGTATAAAAACGGTTCAGGTTGATGTCTTATCACCCAAAACAGTTTTCCGCTTCAGTATATCTTATTAACCTATATTTTAAGTCCCCCTAAATACCTTTCACTAAAAAATCATTCACCCAAAGATGGTCTCCACATAAATAGCCTCTCCAAGCATTCGAACGGTAAATTTTACTTCAGTACTGAAGTAAAAGAGTACATTAATTTTTAACTGTCAAATGTCCTTCTTCAAACAAAAGAAACGCGTAATTTGGAAGGCGCAGGTAGAATTTTTTTTCAACTGTAAATTATTTAATTGTAGTTCTACAGAACCCGCAACTCTCGCACAGCCAAATTTGCAGAGATACTTTTTTCGTCGTACTTATGAGTGCAAAAATATTCTATAATTATTTAATTTGCTTTGCCAATTCTAAGATCACGTGATAACTCTGCACCTTCATGTGGGATAAATTACTTGTTTGGATGAAAGGCCTATGCTGACCATATATTTTCGGTGTGGTACACAACTAGATCTTTGTGGTTTATCGCTGCTGAAAAAACTTCAACTTTCAGTGCTAGCCTTAAATTATCACACCTTCAAAGCATTAACTTCAATTCATTTTTGTTTCCCTTTACGTCGCGAATAAAAATAAAATCATCGAACCACTTGAAGCAGACGATGCTTATACGTTCCGGAAGTGTATCAGTTTCGAGTATGGTGGTTTGGAAATTGCTGCCGACCCACCTTTATATATATTGGTGTATTACATTTACGAGGTATATTGAAATGGCAAACTGACGATATTTTGAATCTTCGTCACCAATAGTTGGGCTGTTATGGTTATATTTTATTTTTAGCATTGAATATTGATGAAACATTATTTCGAAGAAATTCATTTGGAACATCCGTAATTATTTTTCAATTTTAAATTTAAATCAACAGGCGGCTCCATTATCACCAATAGCATTCCGGCTAATCTTCTGGACACAAATTTTATGTTGCCAAAGGCAGGAACCAATCGTACCTAATGCAATAGGTCCCATTGGTTCCTGCCTTTGGCTTTACTAGCCTTTACCACGCTTAGCCACTGTGTAGTAGAAAAGCCATCTTTAAGGGGCACCAACGGAGCCGCGTTTCCTTTAAAATTCGTTAATTTCTATAGTTCGCCGGGGTGACTTGTAATCTGAGAAGTAAAATAAAACTATCTCATTTTTAACTTACTACTATCTTTCTCTAAAGGAAGATAGACGAGTAATTTGGTGAGATCGGGTAAAATTTACTTGTAAATGTAAAATATTAAAGTATTCTACTTAAGGGAGCATAATTTTCATACAGCCCATTTAGCAAAGAGAAATGTTTGGTGCAGGAAAAGTCCAATTTCGTTTCTCTCCCGAGCCGATGATTAGGGAAAAATGAGAAATAGGAGGCATAGATGCAAAGGAGCCTTTTTAAACCTAATCTATCAATGTCAACTAAAAGTTCTAGGCTATCACAACCCCGAAAAATGCCTTATTACCCTGTGCATCCAACTACGCCCTCCCATTTTAGGGAATACAATTTAGTATGAATCAGAAAACGAAAAATAAAAAATTGTCATGATGAAAAAAGTACTTTATACCTCGTTACGTTTTATTCATTTAAACTATATAAGAGTTGGATACTCATTTTTATGGTACGTAAAGCTTTTGTGGCGTTTATTTTCGGTTCAGTCCAAAAAGTTATTTATAGGGATGAACTGGTACCGATACCATATTGGTATCGGCACCGATACTCGGGGTTTCCCGATGGTACCGGATCGGTTGGATTAATATGATACCAAACCGATTCTCGTTTAAAATGCGTTATATGGCGCTACTCGACATTTTTAGGTCTTTCAGTAAGGTATTAATGGTCATAATACATTTCTACTATTGTCAATAAGCCGTGATATTATTTTGGAAGTACCTCTAAACATTGTACTTGAAATTATAATTATTTCCTATTATTTTTTATACATATGTAAATGGCACTGTACTACTAAAAATATCGGTATCGGTTGAAGTATCGGGTTTTGGATCATGGTGAGTAAATATCGGTATCGACTCATGTTTGCACCGGTATCGATCGATATCGGGTTAAGCCTGGTATCGGCCATCTCTAGTTGTTTACCTTCTGTTAAAGAATAACATACTTTGAAAAATGTAATTCAATTGTAGTGGGGTTTTTCAAATTCCAATAGAACTGACTATGTAAGAGGTAATTATCAGTGCACGGCACAGGATCAGCGCAATTGCGTAAATATTCAGCGGAAGCCCAGCCGTTTCAACGCTAAAGGCGTTCACTCAATCGGAATAAATAAATAAAGGAGTAGTAGGCCTACCCATATTTTATACATTGGTTTGTGAGCCGAGTTGATGATGGTGGATGTGCCTGCGTATGATCTGCAGGGCTAGCGTTTTAAAATGTCGTCCCTCCTTTAGTACCACAGTGAGACCAGAAATACCTAACACGCAGTTTCGTTTCATCTACCTCTACTTTTCTGTTATATGAAGAAAGGAGAAACACTGTGCCAACATTGATAAGCAATTAAATTAGTTTTCTTTTTCATTCCCTTCGAGAAAAAGGTTTTGCAAAACATGAAGATACAATTATTTGCTTTTGGACTATTTTATGCAAAATTCTGAGATCAGATCATTGAAACATTTGAACAATACCAGTTACTCCAAGACGTATTATATAGTAAGAAATCTGTTTTTGCCGTGTCGTTTCCTCAATTTCTCCTGACGCCGTTCTTACGTTCTTACTGTAATGAAAATTAAGATTGATATCCGTACAGATTCGCTCTCAGGGAAGAATTTCTCGTTACTTTTGTAAGTACCAACATTGATCGTCTTTCGCCTCTATACGAGACGCGCTTTAGTAATTAACACCAAAATACCCTGCCTTTCCAGTCTGCTCAATTTGGCCCCGAAAAAGCTAATTGGCTTATTGTTCTCACCGACACACCCCGACCCAGGTTTCCGTCAAAGTAGCTAAGCTTCAATATTATTACTCAAACATCCCCTTCGCCCCCTCTGTCTCGTTTAACCTTCTTTTCCCGCCTTTAAAGCTAGTGGAACGGTTTAATATGTAAATTAGCTTTTATTTTATTACGTTCTCAAACCTTTGTTGTTCCTTTTCTCTCCCCCCCCCATTGTGGCATGATGCGACTAATTTACTACAAAGAAGAGTGGCATTTCGTTCTTGTTTACTTAAGTTCACTTCTAAATTATTCAAGCCTTCAACTTTATACTAATAAAATTAAACCTAATCTCTTTTACCCTATATGGCAGTTTATATATTTGGTTTGAATAAATCTTTAAAAGAATAGACAAATGAATTTTTGAATTATTGAATTACATCTTTAACAAAAATAGACAACCTTTTATATATTTCCGATTAATATACCAACCATAAAGCGTTTTCAAAAAGCTCTGCCTATAAGAAGTTTCATTGAGAGAAGATATATTATGAAATGTTTGATGACATTCAATTCTACGTCTCCACTTTATTCTAGATACATAGAAAATTATTTGTTAAACCCCGCAACGGTTTTTACTACCAATAAAGGTTGAAAACCATTAATCCAAAGGTATTGTGCTTATTCTATTAAAATTACTTTTGAAAATTATGTCTTTGTTAATTATATTATATATAAGCAGTCGGTACTTGTTGGTTGTTGGTGGCTTAACCCATATTCATTATCTCTCACCACCTGATGAAAATCTTAAATACTTAACTGATTCATTACATTAGATTTGGCGCTTCGATTTGCGTTCTTATCCTGAACGGACATGTTTTGAATCTCCTTTCAACTATACTGGTTAATGGCACAACAAAAAGGCGTTCAGAATGCTTTCCAACTTGGGACGTTGATTTTTCGATTTTCCTGCTTTTATATCTCTATACAGATGAAAACGTTTGCGGTCGACCCGTTATTATACTTCTCCTAACGCGTCAATGATATGCACGAGAAAAGAGTCAGCTATTTACAGAAGTTAGAAAAATTATGTGAGTAGCCGCAATATCATAAAATGAAAGGACCAAATACATTGATCATAGTACTTACAAATCTTGTGGTCGTAACCCCATGTTTAACGAACTGCATATATTATTTGTGTTGCGAAGTTTGACGGAACGAAATAGAAGTGATCCCATAGCATTAAGGGATATTTCGACTTCTCATTTAATTTATTCACAAGCGCCTGTAAATCTTCTCGGACAACATCTCAACATTATACAATACCTACTCTTTAGAGCTGATTGTTCCTTCTTTTGAAACGTGCGATGTTTGTTGATACCTGTTTCATAAATTGAGAAAGATTTTCTATTGGCACACTGATCAGCAAAATGGAATATGTTTTCTATCTAGCTGATAATGATTCATAGCTCCAATACAACCTTACTCCACATTATTAAAAGGCCTTTGTGTTTGGTATATTGTTCGGGAAGTTGAAAGCGTCTTGTCACATTGACAGCGCAAATGAATTCCCTAATGAAGTGGTGATTTTGGGCGTTCAAAATTGCGTTCAAACCAAAGGAATGATCTGCCTTGCCTACTAGTTGAGATTGGTTTTGATGTATGTGCTTTTTCCTTCGAATATTTGCAAGAGCAAACATGCCTTGTAAAGATGCCATATCGACGTATGATCATTGAGTTTTGGTATCTCTCCTTTTCGGTGCTGATCTTATTGGGCAGGTTTGAAATGATTCTTTTCTCAGAAAACAAAATGTACTTACTTATTTTTAATTAGGTTAAAACATAAGTACCATAATTACCCCTGATAAGTAAAACACGCCCGTTGGACTAATGTAATAATAATAATAATAATAATTATAATCTAGGCTTTGTCTATGAAGGGATTTCCACACTAAGCCTGTGACTTGTTTACAGGTGAGTCCCTTTACATTGCAAAGAGGGGTGGTGGTTAGCCCCTATGCCACGGCTAACCTACAGCGCCCAATACTGACTATTACCGTTAACATCTGCAAGTTTTGGTGGAAAGGAGAAACCGGGTTAGACCGCGGTGGAAAACTCCTTTTAACAAGCGGGGAGAGAACTTGCAAACTCTACGCAGAAGGATTTGTTCCCAGATTTTCACCCGGTGCCACAGTCCGGGATCGAACCCAGGATCCTCTTGCTGCGAGGCGAAAGCGCTAACCGCTACGCCACCCCACTGTAACCGCCATTTTCACCCAAAAACGAAGGAGGCGGCCTCTTGTAGTCATTTGAATCTGTAAATCGTCCACGGAGGCTCATATTCAGACCTCCCCTACAGATATCTTGTAGGCCACGGACCAGTTTTGAAGTAATGGCAACCTTCAAGCGCGCGAGTATAGGTTTAGGGTTGTAACTTAAAACATTATTTTTGTTGCGACATATATTAAGCAATGATGGATAACGGATGGATCAATTTATGTAGGTTAAATAACAATAATCATGAACACTTACGATATTTGTAGCTTAGGCTTCTGTGCCCTGAGCCCATTAGTGTAGCAGACGAAACCTTAATGTTTACTTACTCAGAATTCTGACTGAAAATCTAAGAATTCTATCCATTTACTGAGATTCTAAGTCAGACTTCTGGGAAGTTAGAGGCACCCTTAGAAACGTCTCCCATTGGCCAAAAAAGTTGGGACAATAAAACCGCACGGCGTCGCATATACCTAACTTGTGTAGGAGGCAGATGAACATGCTGGTTACATTAGTCCGAGGGGGAAGACACTTGAGAACTCAGGTGTACAATATGACTTGAACTCAATGTACTGTCAAAGCTGAACTCTGAGTTCCGACGGATTTGAACTCAATGCACTGTCAAAGCTGAACTCATTTGAACTCAGGTGTACACAGAGATCTAGAGCGTCTACCCCCTCGCATTTGTCCAACGGGCGTGTTTAACTTATCAGGGGTAATTATGGTTCTTATGGTTAGAAGTTTAACACTAGCCTAAAACCGTTTTGAATTTTTTTTAGATCGCAAAAGTAGATAAGAATTAAACAAAAAAAGCAAATGTTAAAGCTTAAGTAAAGTTAAAAGCACGCCGACCGGCTTTTTCGTAATAAAGAGCAATACGGGAATGTTTCATTTTAATGGAATTTTTAAAGAATATCAGTTTTTATTCGTTGAGGGGATAGAAAAGCGACGACAAAACTAAGTAAGGGTCGAATGAAGAGGGGAATGAAAGAGTTCGCTTATAATCCTTAGCGAGGGGAAGTTGACATCTGTCACCCTGGTGTCAAATAACGAAGAAGAAGCCTACAGGCTTCATCATGCACGTCCTACCCACTGAAGAGAGAGATATAGAGGAAACTTCTTACGAAAAGGGAATGCTGGTGGAATTTTCATCGTATTTTTCGCGTATAATACACGGGCATGAGATGAACAAGGTGATGGAGACGTAAGAGGAAGGCGTAAAAACAGACGTTACAAAATACGTTTTCCGCTATCAGTTAAAATTGTGTTACAGTTTAGGAGAAACTGCTCGTCTTTGTTGATATTTACTAAAGCCTCAGTCAATTATATTCGATAACTATACGAAATTACCCTCTTATCGCAATTTATGAACTAATGGGCAATATTCTGATTATTCCGTTGGTAGTGGTTTTAAATTTAAGCGTATCAAATGCAACGAGTTGGTTATTGAATATAATACCTATTCTCGTCCTTTAACTAACTGAGCCCGAGCAGCCATAAAAATGGACAAGTGTATTGCTCAACCGAATTCCCATTCGACAAAAGGGTTTTTTGTGGTGTTCCATTCGACCGAACGTAGCCAAATGGTGTGATTTTCATTATAGTATAGTCCCATTCGACCGAAATTCTATTCAACTGGAAGAAGACCTAGTGTGTGGTTTTACATTAAATATATTTTTATCCTTATCATTGCTTATTTTTGTGGAAATAAATATGAGTTGAAAATGTATTATTGCACTTATTTTAACTACGTTTTACCTACGTTTTACCTACGGTGAACCTCACCTCACGTAACCTAACCTAACCAAACCAAACCTAACCTGCCCGAAACCAAATTATTAATATTTTAATTTTAAAACTTAAAAGACATTGTGGGAACTACCATTATGACTATACTTCATTTTATGCACAATTGCTTATTAATTCTACATATCTCTTGCCTTGAAAGGATTGAAAGTGAGCGTTTTAATTGGTATCAAGAAACATTTATTTTTAATAGGCGTAAAAGTAAGCGTGAATTAGCTTTACACATTGCAATTTTATGATATAAATTTTCGTTTAACTGCATTAAATTCAACTGCAATTTCAAATATTAGTGTCGATAAAGAAACGTTTTTGAAACACTAAGATGAAAGCAGTTTTATCGCTGAACAATTACTAGAGACGTTGAACTGTCGAAAAATATTTCGCATATTTTCTTCTAAAGTGTTGTAATATTTCGTTACATAGTAGATGTATATTATGTAACTATGTTACTCTATCAAGTCCACAGGTTACGTTGAGTAGAGGCTAATGAGTACAGATGGGTGTCTATATGGAATTAGACGAAGATTATTATTTGGTAGTGTAGAAGGCAATGTGTACAAAAAGGTATCTGTGTTGAATAGTGGTCGGCATTTGGATAGGAAAATATCTGTTTGTTTTATCTTTATCCATAATTAGAAATTATCCACGGGAAGTCTATGATTAATGCAATGTAATCACGAATAATTATCTGATTATTATCCATGGATAACTGATTAACCAGAATTCTGTGGATTATCTTGTCCAAACGCCGACCACTAGTGTTGAATAGATGAGAACCAATTGATGATGGAGTAGAAGCCAATATGGACTGAATGGTGTCTGTAATGAAGAAACGACCACTAGAAAATGGTGGGGAAGAAGCCAATGTGTGTAATATTTTTGCATGAATAGACTGAAACTGATAGGTTTCATAAGGAAACGAATACTCAGCAGGTAAAAGAATAGTGGCGATAAAGAGTAGATTTGGACTCAAGGTAAGGATGACCAAAAATAGTCACGGGCAAAATTTCCGGAAACTTTGAACACAGTTGCTTTGATTCCCTCAACTGCGAAAAAGAGGAACATCAGACAGACTCGTCTATTGTAAAACGTCTCAGTGAAAATAGTTCAGTTAGAGAGGTAAAATGTTCTTTAGTTTTTTTATTTTTCATAATTTTTCTTTAACTCTGACAGAATGGTTTAACTAGTATTTCTGAAGAAAAGAATTAGCATCTTGCAATTTTTTTTCACTTTCAGCGTATTTATGAAAGAAATAGAAATATATCTTTTTCATTTGTTGCAATTTTTAATCCTCTTATCCCTAGCCATTTTACCAAAACGAACAAGTATTGCAAAACTTATCTTCAAATAAAGTCTTACGGATAAGATCAGTTACGACAGAGTATTAACTATTATGGTTGGCTACGGTGAACTGAGAGTGAGAAAAGACATATTGCTAGGTTATGTCCGACAGTAAGATCTGGTATTTTTCTTGGTAAGGTAAATTATTACACGCCTAACTCAAGGAGAACGTAATATCTAGATAAGATTTGATTGATAAAAGTGTACACAATTAACGATGGTGGTTCCGACATCGTTCATTCAATGCGGTTGCTTGTTGCGAGCCATAGCATGAATCTATATAACTATGAATATACAGACAGCTCTATCATGTCGATTTGGTTTCGGTGTTACCCTCCTAGCATTGACGCGTTTTGCGTGGCTCTAATAGCCAATCACAAGACAAGAGGAATTGACGTTTCGAATTTACACACCCCGGACTCCCCCTCCATTCTCCCGCTCCTAACACTATGTCTCCTTTCGCTAAGCCCCGCCCAAAACCTTATCGAGAGGTTAGACAGCGTAACGCAGCTGTATATTCATAGTTACATAGATTCATGGCCATAGTAATGTTAAATCTGAGCTCTCTATATAAATGCATATAAAAATCCGGTCTGATTTTCAACGCGCAGCCCAAACTGCTTAACCTAAAAGGCTGAAATTCCTCATATTGTTTATCTAAGTACTCACAAAGAAATGTTTTTAGAATCTCAGACCATCTTGAGAAATGGCTGACAGAAATGTAAAACATTATTTGTGGTATTATGCCAACATATTTCAACCAAATCATTCTTTATATCTTATACAAGGCTTTATATATTTTTGGGTTCAAATTGCCTCCATATTTTAAAATGGCAGCGCAAAATGCAATAAAAACTGCCAAGACGAGCAATGCCGTGTCACGTTGCAGCATACATCATCGTTTCGGCTAATTATTTGGTTCGAAGATTAATTTGTGTTTAAAACTGATTTTGTATTCCTTCAGACTAAACCGTATACTGTCCAGGTTGTCATCCTGCCGAATGAAATGTGTGTAAGAGACCCGAAACGATCGCATCACTGAGTGTTAAAAATGCAGAGAGAGGAACAAAAAGTAGGCCTATCAGAATCGATCGATAGTGACTAGTTCAGCTGTGTCAATTTTCCAACGCTTCTCTAGTTTCGTTCTTTTTTCTTTTTCTTGCTATATTTTTTATCCGTTTCCTCCCTCCGTCCGTTCTTCCATAGAAGAAAACGCTTAGAGAGTCGCTTAGATCTGTCAAACATTTTTTTCTATTGGCTCCCACCTCTTTTTTATCGCAACGAAGTTCTTTTCTCCTTAGCTAGGCATTTTTAGAAGAAAAACTCAATTTGAACAAAAAAAAAACTAATTCTCATTGGAAATTTGTTCTTTGTATCATTTGGAAGTATTGGATTGTAATTTCGATTTAAAATTAGTTACTTCTCTTTTATATAGAAGAGTTGAAACTTTAAGAAGGGTTTTAATTACCAGGGTTTGTTCAATTCTTTCTTCAAATTTTTTATCCATCCCGTTGTGTTTTATAAAAAAAATTGTTGATAAGTAAAGGCCTTTTCAGATGATACAACTTTTTGACTCAGCTCGATGGGTCAAAAAGTTGTATCAACTTGCCCAACTTTTGACGGTAAAAGTGTAGTAAATCTTTCCTATTCACACGACTAAACTTTTACCGCCAAATGGAACTTATTAAGCGCCACCTACCTACCTTGGCACTTACGAAATAACCCGCGAAAAAGGCTTTTTTTGTAATTCGTTTTGATTGGCTGAAGAAATGAAATTAAAAAGTTGAGTCGGCAAAAGTTGGATCACTGATCCAATTTTTCCTAGCCAACTTTTTTGGTGACCCAACTCATCCAGCTTCTATTCACACGATCCAACTAGTTGATTCAACTCGAGTTGACCCATCAAGCTGAGTCAAAAAGTTGGATCGTCTGAAAGAGCCTTAAGATGTTTTTGTAACCATGTTGTAGGTTGCCTATTGTATTCTAGAGAGTTCTTACGATTCTTTGTTTGTAAAATACATTTGCAATACGTTAAAGTAAGATGCACAGTGCACTTCACATACGTTTAAAACATCACAAAACCAGTTGCGAACTACTAAATAGGTAGTGTGTCAACGATTCTGTTCCTACAATAATGTAGTTGGAGCTACTTGATAGCTCAAGCGAAATTTTTGTTTCACACATTCATTACCCAAGGTATTCATTATAATGGCAAGCAAGGCTTTTTTCCGCAAAAATCTTGTCATAGTCTCAGCTAAACTGAATTTATGTTTCATATTAATATTGCTTAATATTTTTCCTGCTTTCGCTTTTATAGCTAGGCAAATTTTAATATTTAAAAAAATAATTGTTGAAGTCACAGAAAATTTTCAGTTTGTTTCTAATTTATTGTTCATAATTTTAATTTTAATTAAGCACAAGAAAGATATAAATCCAAGATAGATTTTCTAGCTTTTTGACAGTTTTTCATCTACCATAGGTTAAGAACTGCAAATAAGCTCTTAGTATTTGTGATTTTATTAATACAATTGCTTTATTTTACCTAGTTTTCGTACACTTTTTAAGATTGGTGTCTTGAAAAAAACCTATTTTCTAAAGTGTCTAAAAACTACAGCGTGGAAGAGATCAGAGCAACACCTACCTTTGTGGAAAACCCCCAAAACCCCGGACGGACTACTTCACTGCAGTACATTTTCGAGCTCGTATACAGGGTGTGGCATGTGTCATTGTATGCAAATGAGAACGTGCAACAAGTATTATAGTGATTATCGTTTAATGATACGCACTTTGAAACGTTAAAGACCTACTATTAAGCTTAGGAACTAAAGCATCACACTACAAATTAAAGGGCTGTTTGGTAAACCCATCAGCGTAAATGTTCGATGTGCCTACCGTCGGGGTGTAGGCACTCTTCAAGACGATTGTCCATGCCTTGTATTACGTTTTCTGGCATTTGAGGAGTGATTCGTTCAATTGCGCTTCGAATGCTGGCCTTCAAGTCGTCTACATTTAAAGGTTTTGTTGCATACACCTCCCCCTTAACATATCCCCATAAGAAGAAATCAAGTGGGGTTAGGTCAGGGGATCTTGCTGGCCACGGAATTGGTCCACCTCTACCGATCCAACGGTTTGGAAAGTGCTCAGTTAGCCATTGGCGAACATTGACCGCCCAATGTGGTGGCGCACCATCCTGCTGGAACCACAGGTCCTGCATCACTGCTAATGGTAATGCGTCTATCGCATCACTAAACTCGAGGCGCAGGAAGTGCAAATACCTGTCACCAGTAATGTTGTCCTCTAAGAAAAAGGTCCGATGATTCTGTTCCCCAGAATACCACACCAAACATTTATCTTCCATCGAATTTGATGGTAATGTTGCCGTAACCAGTATGGATTTCGTTGGGTCCAGTAATGTAAGTTATGTCGGTTTACCGTACCATCTCTGTGAAATGTCGCCTCATCAGAAAAAAAACCTATCTTAAGAACAATGGATCGGCTTCAATTAGCTCGCGCATGGTAAGACAGAAGTCTTGACGTCTTAGGTAGTCGTCGTCCGTTAAGGCTTGATGTAGGTGGATATGATAGGGCCGGTAGTGATGCCGATGTAAAATGACAAGAACGGTTGAATGGCTTAGACCAACCTCTTCTCCGACCGCTCTACTACTAGTATGAGGATTGGCTTCAAAACGTGCTAGAATGTCGACTTCCCTATCATGATTACCAATTATACGGTCTCTTCTACGTTGACGGTCTTGCACGACGAAACTCTCGAAATCTCGTAGGTTGTCTCTAATGTTCGTGAAGGTTCTTCGAACCGGCCTTCGTCGGTATGGGAAGCGTTCGGCATAAAGCAATGCCGCTTGTTGAACGTTACCGCGACATTCACCCAAAATAAACATCATGTCCAATTTTTCTCGGTTGGAGTAGGCTGCCATTCGTCTAAGACACAGGACTTACAACGTTTATACGAACTAAGCTGCTAGTAACGACGCGTACGTTTGATTGAATAATGTGCCGAATTCTCAGTGCCGCGGATAATTCTGACCTTCGTAACCTCGTATGGATTCCTTATCTAGGCCAAAGCATAATGTGAACCCTTATGCTTTGGCCTACTAGATAAGGAATCACTCCTCAAATGCTAGAAAACGTAAAAAATGGACAATCGTCTTGAAGAGTGCCTACACCACGACGGTAGGCACATCGAACATTTACGCTGATGGGTTTACCAAACAGCCCTATAATCGTTGGTCTTTAACGTTTCAAAGTACGTATCATTAAACGATAATCATTATGATACTTGTTGCACGTTCTCATTTGCATACAATGACACATGCCACACCCTGTATACGAGCTCGAAAATGTACTGCAGTGAAGTAGTCTGCCAGGGGTTTTGGTGATTTTCCACAAAGGTAGGTGTTGCTCTGATCTCTTCCACACTGTATAACCAACGTATAGTGGCATTTTCCCATTTTTATTACTATTAATTTAAAAGGCATAGAGCTAACTGTTCATGAAAACTTTGAAAATTAAGCTTAATTGACCTACTATGTCAACTATTGACAAACCTTTCGAACCAGTGTGAACTTTCCAATTGCAATAATTCTTACTATAAGCGTTTTCTGTCAACTAATATCATAGTTCCGAATACATAGGAGTTCCTTATTTCTATGTTTGCCAAAGGCTGTGTCGAAGAAAAAATGTGTCGCTGAGAGACATTGCCTTATTCATTATATTGGTTTAGCAAAAAAACTTGAACAAATACGTCTTCATTACACGTTTTCCTCGTGTTATTTGTAATGGTGATAATTTAGTGAATGCGCTAATAAAATAGATAGGCTTTAATCAAGGGCTATTGATAATAAAGTAGAGATTTCTTCGTATAAGCGTAGATTCACTTTCATCAGAGTTTCTCAATTGGATGGGAATCTTTGAAAAGCGTTAGTGCTCTCCAAGGAACAATCTTATCGTTGCCTTTCCCCGATCACGATGAAGTTACCCAACAACTGGCGAGACTTTGTTTTCCTCTTTTCATGAAAGCTTTTCTCATTCTTCCGTGTATCGGTAAGAGAGAAACAATACAATGAAAAAAAAGCATTGAAAGGAATTGTTTCGTTATTTGAAGAAAAAAGGCAGTTCGAAAGAATCCACTAGGAAGCGAAACCTTTCATTCATTCATTTATTTTAACGGTACATTACCTGATGAAACGATCATCATCGTGTTATTTCGCATTTAATTAAATAGTACCCTTGAAATTGGACTCGTAATATCGAAGATAATGCGAGGAGTGTTTTGAAGCATTCAATTTTTATAAACTCGGATTCGAATTAAGACATTTTGTCAAAATTAATACTTACAATATGAGTATTCATTTTAAATTTAAAAAAATTGTATTTTCCTTCGAAAATTCTTAAACACAGATTAAAGAATTAATAAACTTTATTGTTTGAAAGTTAAAATTTTAGAAGTGCTCCAGCTAGTGACTCTATTTGAACTAATACAAGACTTGGTAGAAATTTTAAAAATCGGTTTGTTTCATCCCTACCGGTCATTTTTTCTAAACAATTAAAATTTTATTAGTTTAATCCATATTTAATTATTCTAAACAATTATTCTATAAAGATTTTATATTAAGGTCATTTCCCATGTTATGGATTTCGCGTTTCCTTGAATTAGAGATGATTGGGTTCTGAGCATCTCTGAAACAGTGAAACCTTTTCTCTTCGGAGTTTAAATTTTTTGATTCTGTCAAAGAAGGCTCCGCTTGTTGGTGAATATCTTTTTTGCTAGGAAACACACCTTCATTTCATGTTTAATTGGGCTTGGTAATAAAAAGAAAATAATTTAATGAAAAGTTCAGGTAACATAACATTATACCATGAAAGAACGGCCTTTTTTTAAATATAAAACTAAAAATATTTTTTTAAAAAAAATATCTGTTATTACAAACAATTAGCATCTAATTAGTCTTAAAAACGAGTGGCGTCTGCTAAATTGAACCACTTAACCGAAACAGGATTGGTTGAAATCTCACAGGCTGAGAGAGTTAAGGCTAAGGGGTTCAATTTAGCAGACACCACTAAACCAATGGCGGACCAGTAGTCGTCGTTTTTAAGACAAATTAAGGGCTAATTATTTTGTTACAAGAGATCATTTCTTTTTTTAAATATTTTTCAACGTGTCTGTGTGTCTGTCTGTCTGTTGTTACACCCACGTGACCGCGTTCGCAGTTTGCAAATCGGAGGACCGCTTTTCCCGGAAATTGTATACCACTCCATTGCCTGTCTAACATCCACCAGCCTCTGGTCTTTATCCATCCCACATGGACACCAGTCTGTACACCTGGCTTCTAACACCACCATCGTCTGGTCTTTGTTTTTGTCCATCTCACATGGACATCAGTCTGTACACCTGGTTTCTACTCCATCATCATCCTTAAGGTTAAGACATACGCGGCGATCGGCCAGGGTTACGAGAAACGTCCGGCCTCCCAATGGTGGGGCTTTCACCAAAGGTTCACGCAATTGCGCTGTTCTTATTGTCCATCCCACATTGACACCAGTCTGTACACCTGGCTTCTACACCACCATCTTCTGGTCTTTGTTTTTGTCCATCCCACATGGACACCAGTCTGTACACCTGGATTCTACACCACCATCTTCTGGTCTTTGTTTTTGCCCATCCCACATGAACGCCAGTCTGTACACCTGGCTTCTACTCCATCATCATCCTTAAGGTTAAGACATACGCGGCGATCGGCCAGGGTTACGAGAAACGTCTAGCCTCCCAATGGTGGGGCTTTCACCAAAGGTTCACGCAATTGCGCTGTTCTTATTGTCCATCCCATATGGACACCAGTCTGTACACCTGGCTCCTACACCACCATCTTCTAGTCTTTGTTTTTGTCCATCCCACATTGACACCAGTCTGTACACCTGGCTTCTACACCACCATCTTCTGGTCTTTGTTTTTGTCCATCCCACATGGACACCAGTCTGTACACCTGGCTTCTACACCACCATCTTCTGGTCTTTCTTTTTGCCCATCCCACATGAACGCCAGCCTGTACACCTGGCTTCTACTCCATCATCATCCTTAAGGTTAAGACATACGCGGCGATTGGCCAGGGTTACGAGAAACGTCCGGCCTCCCAAAGGTGGGGCTTCTTCCAAAGGTTCACGCAATTGCGCTGTGCTTATCCATAGCTGCGATTCGAAACCCTTATATACTACCTATTTGAGTATGGCGAAGAACTGGCGTGTGCTTCATTTCAAACGCCAATATTAGTCAAGTCTCTCAAGAATGTTTAATTGTTCTTTATCAACACGATGTAACGCTCAATAAGGCGAACAACTAACGAAGAAAATATTTAATTTTAATTATATTTATTTTAATATTTAAGATAATTTTGTTTCTCAACTCAAAATTAAAACGGAAAGAGTTAAAAAGCAGTCTATGTTTTTGTCTGTGTGTGTCCGTCCGTCGTTACACTAGTGCACCGCGTTAGCAGTTCGCCTTGTGTTTTGTGGAAAGAAATCCTACAAAACCTTAATATTTGGTTTTCTCATAATGTAAAATTAACACTGTATATGGAAATATTTTTCGTAATTTCGATGTCTTTAGTAGTTTTGTAGCTATAAAGCTCTGTTTCATTTTGATATCCCAAGAATATTTTTTATATTATTATTTGAAATGGATGTTTATATATTACTTATGCTATACTACATCTGTTTATAGCATAATTCTTTCTATAGTGATTGTAAGAAGAACGCTACTATGTTGGTCAAATGAACTCTTATTTGTCAATAGGCCTAGTGAACCAAAAAGTAAACGCTCGGGTTTGGTTTTCGTTTCTGTAATGCAGAGACATTAACGGTTCAGAGTGAGCCGAAAGTTAAATACACTTTTAAATAATCAGGCTTAGATTTTATAATCATGGTGGCGTTCAGCAGAGCTCAGCGCTGTTAGCAGTATCCTACAGTACGGGATTTTGTTTTTGAATTTTGACTTCACGGTGCTTAGCGCTTAGCCAGCGCGGTCACCAAAGAAATTAGTCGGGTTTTTGGATAACGTGACGTAAAACGCGTAGTTCTCAGCTTGGTGAAAAAAAACATGGAGGAATTAATAGAAATAGCTCTTGCTTTTCTGATGGTACTATAGCTATGTAATTGGCGTGAAACCAGTTGATCACCCGATATAATATGTTGTCATACAGTTTTTATTAAGCCTTAGTACCTTGCATGCTTTATTGTCCTAGCGTCATTTTTAAAACACTGATGACAGGAGAAAAGCTATGACGCCAGAGCTCACCGGTAAACGTTATCCAAAATCCGCTGTATTTTTTGGTGAGCTCTGCTGAACGCAGCCCGGATCTGTGAAAGGTCTGATCGTAATCGGATTATAGCTTCGTGTTTTCATGCTTTTAATGGTGCGCATTTACTTTCAGCCACAAATAAGCTTTGGTGTTATGTAACATTAACAGTCATGTTGACAAACTAAGAACATCGTTGAGGTGAAACGAGAGGATAGTGTTTACATGGCAACCCTGTTGTGAATATGGCTTTGAACATAGAGGGTATACAGTTGAGGAGTAGAAAATTGGGCCTTTACAAACACGTAAAAGTAATATCCCTCCAAAGTTTTATCTCTTCATTTCCCGTTTTTTCCCCATCGGATGATTTTAATGTGTACAAGTATATCCTTATTGGATGTAAAATGTCGTCTGATTCACAATATATTTGCTATGCTTTGTATACTGCTTTAATATTTCATAAATTTTAACTTCAGTATTTGTTCATAAAAAAAAGAAACATTTCCATATGGGTAAATAAGTTTGAAAGTAGTCCTCCTTTTGACTCGGAGAGGTAATATTTTGGTTTTCCCAACTTGTTATATATATAGAAAAGACCCTTCCTTTGAGATACAGCAATATGTTACCTGAACGTTTCCTTTAATTTAAAGTATTGACTATGACTGATTTAGTAATAATCAACATCAATTTTTTGATAGAAAATTACTTCTTGTCCTATAATACCTTTAAAAATGTAATAATATAAAATATCTACAGATTTTTTTCGATGTTCCGGCGAATCATAACCATCTTATATTTTTTACCACAGAAGGGTTATCTACTCGAAGTTGAACATGACTGTTTGAAATAGTTTATTTCGAACTTTGAGAACCTTTTCGATCATATTGATATTTCTTTATTCCGTCTTTTTCCAAAGTTCTGTAATCTGAGAACTGATTTCAAATTGGATATATGTAACTTTTTTTTACTTTTGCATGATAAAGTAAATTTAAAAAATAAAAAAAGAGGTCCGTATCAAAGTACATTGACTTTTTATCTTGGCCAAGTAAGAAAAGTATTCGCCACTTTTCATCCTTTCGTGACTAATGTTCTCAATATTCTTAGGAATATCATACGCGGTAATAAAAAGTATAGCGGATCTTTGGTGGAAAAGGAAGAAGAAGCGTTTCCATCGGAGCAAAGAGAATATACCAAAAAGAGTAGAAGATTATGCATTATTCAAAGTGATTCCCTTCGTCTCATTAGTAGTCTACTCAAACTTGTGAATTTGTCTTGCAATCTTGCATATTATGATATTTTCAATAGTTTCAAATTTAAGTTAATACCTTTCCTGGTTATTTTGTTTTTTTGCAATTTTGCAGCCTTTTCTCAAATACAAATTCCTTTTTCTTACCCAGCTCAAAAATGATATCATTATTTAAGCAGACGAAGTATTCCAACCAATGAAGCGTATAAGTTAATCAACAGAAACCTGATAGGAAATATTTTAAAAGCCTTATTAAAGCCTTAATATTCCGCTCCTCTCGCTATACTCAATATTTAAGCAGACGACGTAGTCCAACCAATGATGATTGTAGCGAATAACCTAATCACCAGAAACCGGTTATGCTTCCACACACACAATGGGACCTATTTCAAAACCGCATGGTAAAGCATTAACCTTCTACTCCTCTCGCTATACTCTCTTTGATCGAAGCCAGTTTCTTTTACCTCGCGTAGTGAGCATTTTTCCCCATTTAATCTATATTCACCGTAGAGGCTATTTATAGAATTTCCATTTAGAGAGAGAGAGGGCCTTCTCTTTGCACCGTATAATCCCGTTTAAGATGCCAGGCCGTCGTAACCCTTCATTATTGTTTATGAGATTCTGGAAGGGCTCATATTCCTAGCGGGGTTTACCTATTCCGAAAAAAAGCCGTAGTAAAGAAAATGCAATCGTTTCAATAGTTTTTGTCCTCGAACAGAGAGCGAGTTTCAACCATTTCTCACTCGCCGTGCCAATTTACCACTCACGCGAACCGATTTTTAGCCTAGATCTAAATCAAGAAACTGTCACATCCGCTATGCAATCACGATGCAGATTCTTTTCATCTCAAGAACCTTAAAGAAAATGGCCTAATTCGCACTGAAACTAGATACGAAAGAAATATCGTATCCATGAATGTATTAATAACAAGATGGCCCAAGGGCTGGGCCTTAATAGTAGCCACATCGTTATCTATTTAATTAGAACATAAATAAAAAGAAAAGAAATATAAAGACCAAAAGACACAAATTCAGAAGTATCCGACCCCACAGATAAATAAGGCCCTCCCTCATTCCCAACCCTACAGAGATAAATTAATGATTCCAGAAAACTCGCAGTTTCTGTTAAGCCCTCGTGGTTCAGTGGTAGAGTATCTTACTGCTGCGCGAGGGACCAGAGTTCGAGTCCCGGATGAGACCAAGATATTTTTAATTCATATAAAATCTCTAACCGAGCTCAGTTACCCCTATGGGTAGGTTGAGGTACTATCGAATTCAAAGTTGTTTGAATGAAGTCACGGATATTCAAATTTTCAATTTTGAAGATATTAATATATATAACATGACTTATTTGAGAAAAATACTTATCTCTTGTTATTTGACCCAAAATTTCATTTAATGAAAATATTTTTCAACATAATCAAAACTACCACTAGTGTTCTATGTACTTTTGACATAATTTGGTTAAGACTTTTTATGAAATGTAGGCCTAGTTCTTGGAAGAAAATGGACTCTTCCTGAACAGTGATGAACCATAGATTTTAAAAATCGGATTTGTGAATACAAATCAATCATGCACTTTGGTGAAATTGGGTTCCGAATTGGGACACTGCATAAATAGCATGAAAACAAACTATTCCTTTTAGAAATGTAGATAACATTACGACTGACTGCAAGTATTAGTATAAGCTTCGTTCCGTTTTATGTAAGGTACGTTTGCTTTGATATAATGTTTCCAAAGCGTCTAAAACGAATGAGCTATGTAATAAGAAGCCGAGCTCTTGAACGCGATGTTGTTACCTATAGCGGATTTCTGCTTTCAAAGATGAGATAAAGAAGAATTCCCAAGAGATAGAAATACTGGTACGACGAAAAAGATCAGGCAGTTAAGAGGAGATTAATGAAATATGTCATTGAGAAATGACACATCGCCATCGTATTTTCTCTTAAGAAAAAAAAGCTCTTCTTCCACGGTTGACATTTGGCAAAAGGCCAAAGTCGTTCTTCGGTACGTAATATCTATACTAGCTTTAACCACTTTTTCACCATTCCTCTGAATATAAGCTCGACAGGGAACAGTCGAGTAAAGAATTTACGAAAGAACATACTACGACTTTACCTACATATAAGACCACGGAGATTCTATATTGGTAATATCGGTGATTAGCAGAAATATGTTACTCTATTCTTCCAAGATTACCATGGTTACCGCTACCCCATTAAGGAAAATTATAACATTTAAATGTCATTTTGCATTTTGTAACAACGATTACATCTTCTAACGGTTTGTGCCCAAGGACGCGCATAATTGAAGAACTGAGTACTTTTCTTTCACCATTCGTGAAAAAACTTCATACCCCATAGAATCTTCCAGACAAAACTCACCATATTTGTCAGTTTGTCTATTTCAAGGATTCGTTGTTAAATACTTGTAGTGGTCGGCGTTTGGACAAGATAATCCACAGAATTTTGGTTAATCAGTTATCCATGGATAATAATCAGATAATTATTCGTGATTACATTGCATTAATCATAGACTTCCCGTGGATAATTTCAAATTATGGATAAAGATAAAACAAACAGATATTATCCTATCCAAATGCCGACCACTAAATACTTGTGATCTTTGCAAACCTATGTTTCTGTTCATGAATGCGCGCTTAAAGTACTTGGGAAATACGTCATAATTCAATGTTAAGTGCCATAATAAAAACATAAGCTTTAATGAAGATCGACCTCTAATAAGAGACGCACTTGACTTTTTAGTTAAAATGCTAGACAGGCTTAGTGTGGAAATCCCTTCATAGGCACACTGTAAAAAATAACCGTACTGTCTAGTACCTTTAAAGGTATTTTTCAATGCATCCCCAGACGTACCTATATAGGTACTACAAAATACCGTTGTGTAAGGGTACTATGAAATACCTCTTGAAGAAGGTACTTTTGAGGACTACAAGGTATTTTGTGATCCCGTAATGGGTATCATTTAAACCTCAACAAAGGTCGGAATAAAACTTTCAAATTGTGAAAGGTACTCCTTATTACCGAAAAGGGTACCTGTTAACACTCGAAAAGGTTCGATAATATACTTCTAAAGGTATTTTGTGCTACCGAATTAGGTGTCAAATAAAACCCACAAGAGCTTTGCGTGTGACAGGTCTAAATTATACTTTCGCGCCATCAAAAATATTTGCGCCACATTTGAAACTGGTAAACTTTCCTTTATTACCGCGGGCTTGAATCATTTTCAGACATGGTAAGCAATACACCACTTCGATGCAAATGAGACTGAAAGACACGAGAGTAATATTTTCCTTCCATCTCAACTTTTAGTGTCTGTGTTGTGGGCTTACGGGATGAGGGTAAAATTTTGCCTTCCATCTCGCCTTTAAGTGTCTGCGCCATAGGCTTGCGGGGTCGTGAGAGTTCGCATAGTAAGCAAGGGATTAACCACTCTACATTTCCCGATACTATATTTAGCTTCCCCTTGTTAAGGAAGGTGTGATACTGTTATAGTGTAAAGGTAATTCAGGGTCACATATACATGGATATTTTCTGAATGGCGACTGAAGGCGTAAGCTCGGATTCAAACCTTTATATTAACTATGTAAGCCTTATATCATAATTGTATTGCCTTTAAATGATGTAACGTATGCTAGTGTATATAGCTGTCAAAGAAAATAATTAATGTTAATTATATGTAATTATATATTTAAGAAAAACCACTAGCTAGGAAACTTGAGATTGAAATTGAAATCTCGGGTAGAAAACCACTACCCTATTCTACCCTACCGAACCTATTCTTTATGGTTATTAATAATATTCCAACAGAGATTTCTTCTACGCTGTCATTACTAGTGCTACTGGTGAAGTAAACAGTTAGTGTTAGAGAATTTGGGCTTGAAGTATTATATCATGTATTTTACTTTCGTAGTGTTAATTATAATCAGCACGCCGGAACTAAAAACTCCCTCTAAAGGAGTCTGTTAAGTCCTTTTCTACTTCCAGGGTACGATAACATACCAGCAGAAGCGCAGAAACTCTAAAAGGTTTCATTATATACCTTATATTTCCAAAATACCTTTTTCGAAATCATTTAATACCCGCACTGTGAGACAACTAATAAAATACGTTCATGGGTACTAAAAAGGTCGCGGAGGTATTTTATAGTACCTTCAAAATACCTTTATTTTTAACAGTGCAAAGCTTAGATTATTATTATTATTAAAGGGAATCTAGCTTTGTACGCGCAATGGATTCCAGATCTAATATTCAAGATTCCACAAGATTTTAATTTAAAATCTCATTGAAGATTACGAAACAATCATAGGGCTTTGAAGTACTTTACCAGTTCGTCTTGGGACACTAATACGTTTCATCACAGGCTTCACATCGCGCAATTTCAGAAGCAAAACCTTTGACGCTCTTCACGTACGATCAGTGTCTGTACTCTTTTGTAATACTAATGCTAGATATTGTTAATCATTACAGTGATAAAAATTTAATTAGTCATTATTAGTGGTCGGCATTTGGATAGGATAATATCTGTTTGTTTTATCTTTATCCATAATTTGAAATTATCCACGGGAAGTCTATGATTAATGCAATGTAATCACGAATAATTATCTGATTATTATCCATGGATAACTGATTAACCAAAATTCTGTGGATTATCTTGTCCAAACGCCGACCACTAGTCATTATGGAACAGAATCATATTTGAACTATTGCGAACTATTCCAAAATTTTACATCGTAGTTTATTAAAGATATCCGTGAGAAAACGTTTATGATAGAAACCTTATAGAAACTCCATTTTAGGTTGACGCGACGCAAAAATGTAAAATATTTTCAACTCCATGTTTAAGGCACTCTCGCGTGTTATTAGAAACTGAACATTTCGCCAAAATTAACGTAAAAACAATATTGAGAAAATAACTTAAGCACCGAATAAAGAAATACATATACGTGCTAGCTACCCTTTTTTGAAGACATTACATGAAAATTTATTTATTTTTAAATTTTTCACAGATTTTGCGAAAGCTGGGTGTGGTGGTACCGGCTTAATGGAGGTTAAAATTGGTCGTATAATGGTCAAACCGCAAACACTTTGTACAGTGGAGAATTGCGGATAGTCCGTATAGGTTTCTTTATTATATTCTTGGCTTCCCATTGCAAGAACTAATTCTAGTACATGCGCACCGTCCTGCGGAGTCTCATATCCGGAAAGCCGGATTAATCCCCTAAAACACAAAACGTAAAGATAACAGATCTTGAACTGCAATGTGTTATTTTATAAAGAAGTAGGTGTTACCCGCGGCGTCGCTCGCGTGTAATAAGAACTTCCATCAAAATGATATAAAGAATGGGTAGATGCTCCCAGCCAAGTCGAGCACTGACATCCTTTTCTCGAAGCAACTCGTGGCACTTTTAAGCCCACTGTAACTTCGTGATGGGTACAGGTAAAAGTCTGAAATTTTGCTTGCCGCGAGGACTGTCAAACCTAGCTATACTTTCCAAATTTCAAGTTCCTACCCTATATACGTTTCGAAATATCGCAGGTGAAATTTACCTTATTTTGTCACTCACTCACTCACTCACCGATCATCAAAATTCTAAGGTACTTCTAGGCGAGATAGAAACTTAAAATTCATGATTTAGTTTTCATTTATTTTATAAAGCACAGAAAAATTAAAACATCCCGAAATTTTTATAAAATTGTTCTTTTGTTCTTTATTTTAAAACTAGATGGCGCTGCCGTCTTTTCAACAGAAATAGTGTGTGTTCTTGATGAAAGGACGTAATGGTCCAAAGTTAACCGAAAGTTAAATATATATTAAAGCTAATAGGAGTAGTAGTTTAAAATAAATGTGTCGTAACTGATGTTACATTCTAATATTAGGATATCGCGTACAATCGTCATTGCATATTCTCTGCGGGTCGAAAGGGGTAATTCAGCATAAATATGGACAAACGTTAACGATTATATTGGCAAACGAAGTACCACGAGAGGGTCTTGTTTTAATATAGCTACCGAAGTATAACGAGAGGGTCTACAAAAAGAAGTGAGATCTATTTAAAACATTAACATGTACAAAAATGGGCCAAGCCTCGCCTCGTGCCCTCTCCGCCGTAAAACGTTCTGAGATGCCATGTAGAGCCAAGTCTGCCTATTGTTCTCATTCAATCGCCAATTGAACAATTATGTTATAAATTAAGTCCTTTTCCTAATTAATAACCAATATTCTTTGACTCTATCATTATTATACATCTTTGTTCCGGTACGCGACAATTTGGTCTCGCCGTTATGGTCTTGCCGATTTGGTCGCGCCGTTTTGGTCTCACCGTTTTGGTCTCGGGACAAATGGGTCTCGGGACTATTGGGTCTCGGGACTATTGGGTCTCGGGACTATTGGGTCTCGGGACAAATGGGTCTCGGGATAAATGGGTCTCGTGACAAATGGGTCTCGGGACAATTGGGTCTCGGGACAAATGTGTCTCACTGTCTCGGGACGTAACCCAACCCAACCTTGTTTGGAGGTAAGAAGATTATTTATATGAGTATTAAAAGCCCGCCTCTTAACCAGAACAATTTATTAGCAATAATATAAATATTTTGGAAAAGGTGTCAGATAATTAATAGGAGAGTATTTTGGAAAAGGTGGCAGCTAATTAATTGGAGAGTATTTTGGAAAAGGTGGCAGCTAACTATTGGGAGAACATTTTGGAAAAGGTGCCAGCTAATTAGTAGGAGAATGTTTTGTAAAAGGTGTCAGATAATTAATAGGAGAATATTTTGGAAAAGGTGGCAGCTAATTAATTGGAGAATATTTTGGAAAAGGTGGCAGCTTACTATTAGGAGAACATTTTGGAATAGGTGGCAGCAAATTAGTAGGAGAATATTTTGGAAAAGGTGTCAGATAATTAATAGGAGAATATTTTGGAAAAGGTGGCAGCTAATTAATTGGAGAATATTTTGGAAAAGGTGGCAGTTAACTATTAGGAGAATATTTTGGAAAAGGTGGCAGCTAATTAGTAGGAGAATATTTTGGAAAAGGTGGCAGCTAATTAGTAGGAGAATGTTTTGGAAAAGGTGGCAGCTAATTAGTAGGAGAATGTTTTGGAAAAGGTGTCAGATAATTAAAAGGAGAATGTTTTGGAAAAGGTGGCAGCTAATTAATTGGAGAGTATATTGGAAAAGGTGGCAGCAAACTATTGGGAGAACATTTTGGAAAAGGTGGCAGCTAATTAGTAGGAGAATGCTTTGTAAAAGGTGTCAGATAATTAATAGGAGAATATTTTGGAAAAGGTGGCAGCTAATTAATTGGAGAATATTTTGGAAAAGGTGGCAGCTTACTATTAGGAGAACATTTTGGAATAGGTGGCAGCAAATTAGTAGGAGAATATTTTGGAAAAGGTGTCAGATAATTAATACGAGAATATTTTGGAAAAGGTGGCAGCTAATAGAGTAATATCGGTTACGGGGAGGGTGACATTAAACTCCGCCCATTCGCCTTTTTGGAGGCAGAATTTAACATGAGCTCTATAGCCACCAGAAGGTGACTCCATCTGTTGGCTTGTTAATTTCATTGGCTGAAAAACGAATGACGTCTCACCCCCCCTCAGCAAATATAACTCTATTAATTGGAGAATATTTTGGAAAAGGTGGCAGTTAACTATTAGGAGAATATTTTGGAAAAGGTGGCAGCTAATTAGTAGGAGAATATTTTGGAAAAGGTGGCAGCTAATTAGTAGGAGAATGTTTTGGAAAAGGTGGCAGCTAATTAGTAGGAGAATGTTTTGGAAAAGGTGTCAGATAATTAAAAGGAGAATGTTTTGGAAAAGGTGGCAGCTAATTAATTGGAGAGTATATTGGAAAAGGTGGCAGCTAACTATTGGGAGAACATTTTGGAAAAGGTGGCAGCTAATTAGTAGGAGAATGTTTTGTAAAAGGTCTCAGATAATTAATAGGAGAATATTTTGGAAAAGGTGGCAGCTAATTAATTGGAGAATATTTTGGAAAAGGTGGCAGCTAATTAATTGGAGAATATTTTGGAAAAGGTGGCAGCTAATTAATTGGAGAATATTTTGGAAAAGGTGGCAGCTAATTAATTGGAGAATATTTTGGAAAAGGTGGCAGCTAATTTTTAGGAGAATATTTTGGAAAAGGTGGCAGCTAATTAATTGGAGAATATTTTGGAAAAGGTGGCAGCTAATTAGTAGGAGAATATTTTGGAAAAGGTGGCAGCTAATTAGTAGGAGAATGTTTTGGAAAAGGTGGCAGCTAATTAGTAGGAGAATGTTTTGGAACCGGTAGCAACGAATTATTGGGACCATTGCTTTGGAAAAGGACGTAACTAATTAGGTACCCAAATAATTGCGAGACCAAACCGTCTCGAGACCAAATAATCACGATACCAAATAGTCCCGAGACCAAATAATCACGATGCCAAATAGTCCCGAGACCAAATAATCACGATACCAAATAGTCCCGAGACCAAATAATCACGATACCAAATAGTCCCGAGACCAAATAATCCCGATCCCAAATAGTACCGAGACCAAATCGGTGAGACCAATTAGTCCCGCGACCAAATCGGCGAGACCAATTCGGCGAGACCAATTCGGCGAGACCAAATTTTCCTGTTCCGTCTTTGTTCGTATCAAAAATATCGTGACTTGGCAAGCGCAGGCAATTACCTTATAAACGTGTACATAAGGTTATGCATAACTCGCCTTATAAACTTGTACATATCCCCTCGACCATAAACGATTTAGTGAATATCCCTTCGATTATTTTAAAATCGGCAACGATTTAGTGAATATCCCCTCGACTTCCTTTTAATATTACTTACTTGCGATTGCCAAGTCACGATATTTTTCATACGAACAAAGATGTATAATAATGATAGAGTCAAAGAATATTGGTTATTAATTAGGAAAAGGACTTAATTTATAACATAATTGTTCAATTGGCGATTGAATGAGAACAAAAGGCAGACTTGGCTCTACATGGGATCTCAGAACGTTTTACGGCGGAGAGGGCACGATGCGAGGCTTGGCCCATTTTTGTACATGTTAATGTTTTTCATAGGATTTTACTGATGACTAATATTTTTGTAGCACTCTAGGAGCGAAGGCACTCGGCGTTGACCGTCAGCCCGTCGGGACAATTTTTAATACTGTTCAGGCTTACATTATTCCGTAAAAATGTGTTTTTAAATTTCTGGCCGCCATTTAAAAAGATGGCAACAAATCGAACCCAAAAGACCATTCAGCTCGTCTATAGGTTAAAGGAAACCAGTGTACTAAATATTAGTGCAATCGGTTGAAACGCACGGACTTTGTTGCATATACAAGATTTTTACACTTCTGGGCGCTATTTTTAAGATGGCGGCGGATTGGAAAAATCTTTCTTAGTACGCGCCTATTGCTTATGAGTAACGTTCCTGCATATTTTCAGCCTTCTACTAAGTTCTACATCAAACAGTTTGGGCTGGGCGTTGATTATCAGTCAGTCAGTCAGGACTTCGATTTATATAGATATAGATAAATCAAGTATTGAAACCGAAAGACCAAAGGAATCTTCTAAAGATTTGTTTTCATCATTAAAACGTTCAGTTCTTTCCAGACAGGACTGTGGTTAAAGGCGATATTTCATACCCAGTATATTTGGTGTTGCTTTGGTATAATATGAGAGACCGTCAAATCGACGAAAGTCGGTCGGGTCCCTTGGGAAAATGCGTCGACGAGAAAATAATAATAATGATTTCGAAGTGACATTCCGGGAAAACTGAGCTTAAAACTCACCCACTTTATGCAACGTAAATTCTGAAAGAATTTGTCAAAGTTTCTTGGTATGAAATTATAATTAGCTTCGTTCAAACCCCCGTCGACATTTTTGCGAGACGACGTTTCTCGTGTTTCTCTCTTAGGCTTCGCTAGCAAATTTCAAGCTTTAATTTTCCTCGGTCGGATAAGAGGTGAAGGTCTTTGTTTCGTAATCTAATCCACCCATCCACCCGGCTGTATATTTTCATTCCCAAAGAGAAATCCAAATTCTAATTAAAACGCTAATTACGTTTGGCCTAATTTTCATTCCTGGCAGGATTTTTCCTTTTCATTTGATATCGGATAAATAGCGTAGTCATTATACTTTTAAACCATCACCTCTAAGTTTTATTAAAAATTTTGGAATATAAACATACTTGCAAAATCCCATTGCATCGCTACAGAGTTTTACTTAAATATAAAAAAGGAAACAATTAACCTACTTGACTCAATTTAATTAATTCTGTGTAAAACTGGTAAACTCGATTGGAATGTACTCGTAGTTAATTAAAAAAATCCGAAACATATTAAAGGAGAAATATACAATCACTTGAATGTCTACACCGCATTATATATTGCATTCTTTTAAGCTTACATAGTCAAAGAACTTAGTTACCTTAAACTTTGTGAACACAAGCAAGCTTCATCTTATTATTTGTTTGTATGTTTGTTCTGTTCATACTGACAAAATTCGTTACCGATTTTGACCAAATGCATGCTTTATATCAGTAACGTAAAAAGAAGGTTTAAGCAGTAATGTTGATTTCCTCGAGGTTGGGTCCGCGAATCCCTAGCATTTAAGTCTATATATATAAAAAATAGAAGTTCTAAGAATGGTAGTTTCTTAAAAAACAGCGTACAGATATTTCTTATGAGTGAGTCCAAATGGCATTTAGATTCCACATAAGTGATGTTAACACATACATTGAAACGGTTCGAAGCGATTCGAAACGCTTCCTAAGTAAAGTGTGAACAAAACTGATACTCTAGAAACTAATTATGACCGCGGTGTCTCGAAATTTCTTCGCCAACCAACTTAAAGCTGGTTTGGAGGTTAGTTTCTAGTTCTCAGGGATATTTCATCTGTGATGAGATTAGTCCTGAGGGTTATTTCTGTTGGGATGAGACTAGTCTTAAGATTATTAAAGCTTGATTTAGCAGAAGGGAGCCCTAGTATGGCACGCCAAACCGGACAAAATTTTATATCTCACCGAATGTATACGTCGAGGGATCGAACGTATACGTCGAGAAATCGAATTTATTCGTCGAGAAATCGAATGTATTCGTCGAGAAATCGAATGTATTCGTCGAGAAATCGAATGTATTCGTCGAGAAATCGAATGTATACGTCGTGAAACCGAATGTATACGTCGAGAAATCTAATGTATACGTCGAGAAAATCGAATGTATACGTCGAGAAATTGAATGTGTACGTCGAGAAATCGAATGTTTACGTCGAGAAATCGAATGTATACGTCGTGAAATCGAATGTATACGTCGAGAAATCGAATGTATACGTCGAGAAAATCGAATGTATACGTCGAGAAATCGAATGTGTACGTCGAGAAAATCGAATGTGTACGTCGAGAAAATCGAATGTATACGTCGAGAATATAGAATGTATACGTAGAGAAAATCGAATTTATACGTCGAGAAAATCTAATGTATACGTCGAGAGTATCGAATGTATACGTCGAGAAAATCGAATGTATACGTCGAGAAAATTGAATGTATACGTCGAGAAAATCGAATGTATACGTCGAGAAAATCGAATGTATACGTCGAGAATAACGAATGTATACGTCGAGAATATCGAATGTGTACGTCGAGAAAATCGAATGCATACGTCGAGAAAATCGAATGTATACGTCGAGAAAATCGAATGCATACGTCGAGAAAATCGAATGTATACGTCGAGAAAATCGAATGTATACGTCAAGAAAAACGAATGTATAGGTCGAGAAAATCGAATGTATACGTCGAGAAAATCGAATGTATGCGTCGAGAAAATCTAATGTATACGTCGAGAAAATCGAATGTATACGTCGAGAAAATCGAATCTTTACCTCGAGAAAATCGATTGTATTCCTCGAGAAAATCGATTGTATACCTCGAGAAAATCGATTGTATACCTCGAGAAAATCGATTGTATTCCTCGAGAAAATCGATTGTATACCTCGAGAACATCGATTGTATTCCTCGAGAAAATCGATTTTATGCCTCGAGAAAATCGATTGTATGCCTCGAGAAAATCGATTGTATGCCTCGAAAAAATCTAAAGTATGCCTCAAAAAATCGATTGTGTACGTCGAGAAAATTGAATGTTTACCTCGATAAAAACGAATATATACCTCGATAAAAACTATGTATACCTCGATAAAATCTATGTATACCTCGAGAAGAACATATAGGCTTGGAAAAAATTAGTATAAATGTTTATTGTCCTGAAGTATATTGTATAATTTAGCTGATTCGTGATTTAATAATATTTAATTTGATGGACTTGGAACTGAAAGTGATGTTATTTAATCCATGTTTATGCTTGACACCATGAGTTAATAATGTGTTAGCTCCCTATAAGTTACTCAGGCTCCATAGGCGTAATGTATCCAGCGATTTCTTCTCATTTCGTCCGCGCGGGAAAAAATCCGAATGTTGCGCTCTCTCTTGTCGAAAAAAAATCCCGCTCGTACGGCTCCTCGACCTCGAGTCGTCGGCTTCTCTTTCGCCTAGCTGTTTTCTTAACCGAGGCTACTGAGCGAAATATTCGGCTGCTTAAATAGCTCCGATATCATTGGCTAGCTTCCACTACACGAGATAAACCGTAAAGAAGAGTAATTAAGATTTTCGTTCACGTGGCGGCCGCAGAGCGTCGCATATAATTGGGAAGCTGGCGGCGCGGGAGAAAACGCTGGAGTATAAAAATTAATTGCCTGAGTAACCTATAGGGAGCTAACATATTATTAACTCATGTTGACACCTCAAACCATTTTGAATCGTTTTGGGAAGGTACAAACCATTTTTTAAAAATAATTGTAATTGTTCATAAATTACCTCTAGCAAAATATTTATTACCGATCTTTCCAAAACGTTTTAAAAGGGTCTGGTGTAAATAAGGCTTTTGGCTCTTATAGCTTACATGTTACGTTACATTTTTGTGAAAGAAACTTTACAGTTCATTCCGAAGTAAACTTCCATTAAAATAGTAAATTTTCGCAGCAACGTCACGGCTAAACTTGCATTTGCTTCCTTCGAATCCGTCCATTATATGGAATACATAATTTAATAGCGATACCTTCTTCTTACCCCTTTGCTAGTAAACTTTCCATGGCACGATAGGAAAAAACACAGATGGAATGAAAGAATGTGTAGTACGCGGATATTTACCGCAGTTCCCTGTTAACAATTCGCACCCATATGGCTAGACATTTCTTATGCGTGTGAAGAAGCTTAATCATTGATCAATTATGAAACAGGAGACGGAATACAACTAATTTGGACGACGTTAAAAGTCTTCGCCTTTCGTCATCGTGACAAGGAAGTTAATATTGTGGTCATATATGTAGTTTTGATTGCATAGCTAAAATGTTTGAAGGCTTAATCTGATTTGGAAATTTCCCTTATTTTTTACATTACCTTGAAAACATTTATTCAAAAACGGATTAATTTTTATATGCATACTAGCTGTTACCCGCGGCGTCGCTCGCGTGTAAGAATTACTTCCATCAAAAGGATATAAAGAATGGGTAGATTTTACTGATGACTAATATTTTGTAGCACCCTAGGAGCGAAGGCACTCGGCACAGCCCGTCAGCCCGTCGGGACATTTTTTATTACTTTTCACGCGGACATTATTCCATAAAGGGTTTTTAAATTTTAGGCCACCATTTAAAAAGATGGCAACAAATCGAACCTTAAAGACCCTTCAGCCCATCTATAGGTTAAAGCAAACCAGTGTACTAAATATTTTTGAAATCGGTTGAAACGCGCGGACTTTGTTGCATAGAGAAGATTTTATACATTTCTGGGCGCCATTTTTTAAGATGGCGGCGGATTGGAAAAATCTTTCTTAGTACGCGCCTACAACGTATGAGTAACGTTCCTGCAAATTTTCAGCCTTCTAGGGCAAGCGGTTTGGGCTGGGCGTTGATTATCAGTCAGTCTGTCAGTCAGTCAGTCAGTCAGTCAGGACTTTGATTTATATAGATATAGATATATTATCATTAAGTATCGTCCTATGGTAGTAACTGTAATACTTCCCCCAATGGAATTGAAAATGACAAATGTATGGCGTCTTTCACCTAATTTAAGCATGGGTGCATGCAAATTATTTAGAATCACTTGTGCATTATTTATAATCATGAACGTCAATTTAATTACTAATGGTCACAAAAAATAAGGTAATAAAACGGAACGAAAATTTTCTAATTTCTACGAAAAAAAGAAAAATAACATAGCGTTATTATAACGGAGCTGTTAGCTTAATTATTTACGAACATCTTTTAAATATATTTTAGATAAGTAAAATTAAATACTTTTCAAATCTGTTGGTCATATGTTATTGACCACACCTTTGCTGAATGTAGTTGAGAACTCTTACGTATATGTTAATTCCATGATTTTCGTCTTCTGTTGACGGGTCAAAAAGTGAAATTATATCTTCTTCATGTTGACGAGTTAAGCGAAATCTAATATTATTTACTACTACATTATTGTTTGTTTCAACTGTTGTGTTTAGACTATCATTATCGACCCCATAGAATCCTGAATTAGCGAAATAATCTTGAGAGTCTGATTGAATTTCCATCTGGTCTAGTGTACTAGCTGCAGACCACAGCTGAATGGGAGAAAACCTAGCTTCAGTTCTAAGTGAATGGCTGTTCCATTGCTGGGTCATAGTTGCGTAGGATCTTCTTAAACGAGAAAAGCTATTCAAAATGTAAGGCATAAACTTGCACGTCGTTGTGAATATTCAGCAGATTTTGATTTTCCAAAAACCTAAATGTTTCACGGTAGTATGCTGAAATAAGTCGGTTGACTTCAGCCCAAAGCCTTTCAATCCTTAAAAATTTGAATAGTGTTTTAGTCTAATGATGGGCAGACCTAATTATCTGCATGGAGTCAATGTGTACATTCCATCACCGATAATTACACTGACTATTCTCGTTTTTTACCTTATTGGTCAATGTAACCTTTTGGAGGGCGTTTTAAATTAAGGTGGAATTAAAATTTTAAACCTTACCTTTGATTGTGAACTGAAAGTCCTGTTATGAAACTTCCCCTATTTAGACCTCGGTTCCTCAACATGTATCTCGCAACTTGTAAATTCTCCACTCCCTTATCACCCCTTACTCTATGAGGAAGTCCATATAACTCCACACCAGCTTGGAAACACGCCAACGCTGTGTCACCTCTGTTATTTGTTGCGCAGTGTAAATATATAATCAATCGACTAAACCCATCGATACACCCATGGAAAACAAATCTCCAACTTATTAGTTTGTAGTTGGTGTTCATGTGTCTGAAAATACCCATATAATCAGAAAAAATCTATATAACTTATGGCAATCTTATTATGCCATCCAGTGGTCGGCATTTGTTTAGGATAATATCTGTTTGTTTTATCTTTATTCATAATTTGAAATTATCCACGGGAAGTCTATGATTATTGCAATGTAATCACTTATAAGTATCTGATTATTATTCATGGATAACTGATTAACCAAAATTCTGTGGATTATCTTGTCCAAACGCCGACCACTAATGCCATCAAACTAGATCTCTGAGTTTCAGTTGCATGATTTCGGGTGCGATAAGCATTCGATATAAGTGAAATTAGTTCACTAACTCAATCATATGTATGCTACAAACTATTTTCAAGGTTCTATCGACGAACTAACTCAACATTTACTCACCAAAGACAAGAATCCGGTGGTAATCACTGCATTCACCAAAAAATCACAGGAATTCATTGAAAATTAAAGTGGAATCACAAGTAATCTGCGGCAATAGCGGGAAATTAGTGTAAAGATTATGGAAATCACCCAAAAATAATAGTAATCACAGAAATCAATGAACTCATTCAGTAATCATCGGAATTCGGAAATCAGTAATCAGGTGTACAAACTTTTGGCGAATGACTAGCCCCTCGCTTATTATTGTCAGATAAATGACAAAGGCATGACCGAGGGGTCGGTCATTCATGAAATCCCGTACGCTACCCGCGAAATCCATTTTAAGAAATCCGAAATCAATGCTGATTTCGAAATCCCATAAAATATCCGAAATCAGTAAAGAAATCACAAATTCAGTAAAGAAATCATAAAATCAGAAGCGAAATCACAAAATCAGTAAAGAAATCGCGAAATCCATTACAAAATTCACGAAATCCAAAATCGAAAGGAATCACGGGGAAATTTGCAAAATCCACCAACATCCCTTGGATTTTATATAATTTTGAAAGAAATCAAATTGGATTTCGAAATCCCGTACACTTTTTCAAAAACGTCCGACCCCTCGGGTATAACCCAATTGAAAATAATTTTAATAGAAAATTAATTGTTACCAAGGGAAGATAAAAGAATTGCATGTGTTTAGAGATTCAATTTGCCGGAAATGTCCGAAAATAGCAAAGAACCGCAAACACGAGTGTCGTATTTTGTGTTTGTGGTTATGTTTCTTGTATAACATAAACTGATAATCACCCATTAAGTTTCTATTTTGGAATGGGATCCATCGCTTCAGACTTAGACCGTCTCAACCCATTAGAGAGCTGCATTTTAGTTTCAAACGTTACAATTTCCATACCATTTATGTTCATATTTTTCATTGCCAATCCCATCCATAGATTTAATCAACCTCACCATCTGTTACCGATCTCTGGTTTCCGAATACCAACCATTCCCATTCCCACTTAAGAAATGTTTTTGTATTTCCAACCATCACCGAAATGAACAGTAGCAGTAAACCATTTCCATACCATAGTCTTCGAAAGAATATAACACTTTAGCGGCTTGGTTTGGCCCAAAATTACCATCGCAATACCGGTTCTTCATTGGAAATTTTAGTAAATTTATAGGGCTGAACAACTGTAGAGAAATCTGACTACACTGAGGGACTCTTGCTCGCCCGTCGCCATGTAGCAGGAGTAACTTCCCAAAATATTTGTTCCGAGAATTTGGCGCGAAAACTTACAATGAACTGATTGACAGCTATAATAGTCGTGAATAATCAGTACCGCAGGTGGCTTATCATCACATCCACTCCAAATTACCACTTTTCTCGCTTTTTGAGTGAGACACTCCAGAGACTAAGGTTGACATTCGAATAAGGACAATTTAGTTACTAGCGACAGTTTCAGTATTATTTCGTCTCAGTATTTGATTACTTCGGCAGTAATTAGTAACTAGAACTCGTGGGGGCTCTGGTAGTCACGTGCATTTCAGGTTAACGGCGTAACGTCCAGCAGGGAAGGGTGACATTTCATTTATAATCTAAGGGGTTATCGAGCCAAATCTAATGGACTTTCCAAATTGATCGCTTATCGATGTAATGAATTATAATATATCGAATTCGTCATGCCATGATCTCGTAAAATATAATCCAACAGTTCAATTGCAAAATATAAAATTAATTAAGTGAATCACAAACGCCTTAATAACCTCCCAAAACAAAAGCTATATTTGGTGTAAAAGTTGTGCGATTTTACCATGGTGACTTATTTCGTTTCGAAATTAGATCATCAAGCGAAGATGACTCAAAATTAAAGAGATAAATAACCGAGATTTAAAGCCAACTTAATGAATTACAAGCAGGTTGAAAATAACATACATTTTGCAATTTTATGACAGACGACACTTACTTGCTCATTTGAAACAATTTAAATGTTCCTATCTCAAACTTGTCTCTCTCGTCTTAACTTGTGACCTTTTGGATCCGCTTTCATTTCAACACTGATATTTCTAATTTAGCAAAAGATTTGTTTTTTAAACATTTTGAAACCAAAGTTTTTATGGTTGACCTTCAACCCCTTCGTATAAAAATAGACCAAATTCGATCATTTTCTATAAAATACCTTAAATAACGCGTAGAGATAAAGCCACCACCACCAGGATTTTTAAAACATAATCTAATAGCTCTTAAATTCATTCGAAATTTAACTTATTAGGTCTTTTTATACATAGGGTTTTTGCTAGAAACGAGATGGACAAGTTTTAGGCCATATTACTTCTTGGTGGTTATACCTATTGGATTTGCCTCACCATGCAGGGGTCACATCAAGGAACTTTTGAGGAATAATAAATTTTTTGGTGAAGATCAAGTTCTACTCTGAAACATACCTCGTTTAACAGATTTAGTTGAGAGCTTTAATAAATGGCGTTTACCATTATCTGCCACCATGGAGTAGTATTCAAGGAGACATAGCTGCAATGTAATATTTTTCAAGGAAAACGTTTAATCTCACTACCATAAAATTACCCCATGCTAAATGCCAAGAGAAAAAGGTTTAAAATAGGAAACGTAATGAAATTCAATTCTCTGAATTTCTGTGACCTTCCAACGCTGCTTAGAAATTGCGAACACGTTTACTCCGATTTAAGCTGCTAAAGCAGTAACAGTCACACAGACACGTCCAGTGTAATACTTCTCCTTGATGGGTAATATAGGAACACTAAAAATTCTAGGAGAGCGATAGCTCTCTTAGATAAGACTTCATACTGCTCTTAAAATATAAGGAGGGTTTTTTGTTTGGATGTAACTTTTTTTGTATTGTTTCAACTGTTTTGAAAATATTCCACAGAACTACAATTCGGGCCCTCAATATGTGGTTAAAATTTCAAAAAGATCCACCCATTAGTTGATTTTATAAAAAGTAAAGTTGCCAAGGGTGGTTTTCATTTCCATAAAATTAATCAGCCTTTTTGGTGAAAAAGTTAAATTTTCCCATAGAAATAACATGGAGTTTTTCTCAAAATTAGCCATTTTGTGGCCACCCTTTTGAAATGAAATATTCGTTTGATACGTTTGGGAACGGTTTTATATCAAAATATAAACCTTTTTCTAGGACCATTTTTAAGGTTTTTGAGAAAAATTAAGTTTAAGTGCTAAATTTCATATTTTTTAATCATGCTTTGACTTACGTTGTTGCATCCTATATGTCATACTGTTGGACTTACGGCGTTTTACCGTGGATAAAGCCGAGGACAAAGCCACTCTTGCACATACGCTGTTTTACCGCGGACTTTTATCTGATTTTACTCTCTTTCGTTGCAAAAAACTAAATGATTTTAGGTAATTAAGCTAGACTAACGATTACAGGTAATTAAGCTAGATTAACGATTACAGGTAATTAAGCTACATTAACGATTACAGGTAATTAAGCTACATTAATGATTACAGGTAATTAAGCTAGATTAACGATTACAGGTAATAAAGCTAGATTACCGGTGGCGGGTAATTAAGCTAGATTACCGGTGGCGGGTAATTAAGCTAGATTACCGGTGGCGGGTAATTAAGCTAGATTACCGGTGGCGGGTAATTAAGCTAGATTACCGGAGGCGGGTAATTAAGCTAGATTACCGGTGGCGGGTAATTAAGAGAGATTACCGGTGGCGGGTAATTTAGCTATAGTACAGATGGCGGGTAATTAAGCCAGATTACCGGTGGCGGGTAATTAAGCTAGATTACCGATGGCGGGTAATTAAGCTAGATTACCGATGGCGCGTAATTAAGCTAGATTACCGGTGGCGGGTAATTAAGCTAGATTACCGGTGGCGGGTAATTAAGCTAGATTACCGGTGGCGGGTAATTAAGCTAGATTACCGATGGCGCGTAATTAAGCTAGATTACCGATGGCGGGTAATTAAGCTAGATTACCGGTGGCGGGTAATTAAGCTACATTACCGGTGGCGGGTAGTTAAGCTAGATTACCGGTGGCGGGTAATTAAACTAGATTACCGATGGCGGGTAATTAAGCTAGACTGCCGATAAGCATATGACTTGTGTTGCTGCACAATTCTTTGACATCTGTTGGTGGTCAGATCTAGGGAATGCTCAGGTCTACTTAATCTTTTTGTGGTGTAACTACCGCTTGCTCTGTGATTTGCATGTGAAAATGACGGGAAAGGAATTTTAGTTTGACTGGACGTTGATTGTCAAGTCCAACAGTGAGTTTTGAAGTTATGTAATAGATGATTGGTCAGTTCAAAAGCTTTAACTAATGTAAGTGCAACGCCCTAAAACGTTTTCTTTCCTAAGGTTTCCAAACTATTTTAATTTATATTAAGACTGAAGGTTTTGGTCAGTTCAAAAGCTTTAACTAATGTAAGTGCAACGCCCTAAAACGTTTTCTCTCCTAAGGTTTCCAAACTATTTTAATTAATATTAAGACTGAAGTAACAGATATTAATGAAAACTGTCTTTGTAGACAAAGTTGGGAAAAAGTAAGAGATAAGTGTACGAAATTAATTGCCTGAAGTAACAGATATTCAATTTTCACTTTTGAACACATGATTATAAAACATCAATTATTTGAAAAAATTCTTATCTTAGTTTTTTTCACCAAAATTTCATATGCGGAAATTTTTATTAACATTATTTACCCTAGTATTTTGCTCCCACTATTAGCTCTAGAAAAAGGCTTCTTCAAGAATTTTTTAAAGGATACTAGCTTGATACTACGTTTTACCAGGGAGGAGAGACTGACATGGTCTTTAAGAAGGTTCAAATACTTGCATATCTGAAAAAATTGAGATTTACGAGTTTAATTTTTATATTTTTAAATGAGAAATATTGCGAAGCGGAAAGTAACATAGGCAGTTTTATTGTGATGTTGATATTAGTGTCGAAAAGATCTGTAGATTGATCGTGATCTTTAGAGAGCTATACATTACGTCAATTTTTGAAACATCGAAAACTTTGAAATTAACGAACACTTCTTGTTTTGATACGGTTTTTACTTTATCAGCTATTAACGTTTTTTGTAAAATTTATTCTCCTTATAGGGCTCAACCTGATTGGGATATTTGAGAGAAAAAATGGAAAACGCGTATTATTTTTAAAATGATATATAAGCGTCATATTAAAATATTTTTACTAAAGTTATTTTGGTGAAAAAAACTAAGATAAGAATTTTTTCAAATAATTGATGTTTTATAATGATGTGTTCAAAAGTGAAAATTTAATATCTGTCACTTCAGGCATTTCATTTTCAACACTTATCTCTTACTTTTTCCCGTCTTTGTCTACAAAGACAGTTTTTATTAATATATTTCTGATCCAGCTAAAATTTCACATTAATAGTTTCAGGTAAACCGTTTTGAAAAAAGAAAAAATCCAATTAATTGAATTATTATTGAATATTAAATTTAATTAATTTTCTTACGGAATAAAAATAATTTACGGACATTTTTATATTTGATAGCAAGTTTAATTTTATATTGAGTAGCACATAAAGAATAAGTATTGTATTGCAATATATTTTGAAAAGAAAGCAAAAACCCTTGATATAAATTTAGAAAAATGTCTATTATAAAAAATTGCTGTATAAAAATCTTCAACGCAGTTATGATGTCACCTTGTGACACTATCCGCGCAGCTTTGGACTAATAACAAAAACTAAGACATCTATTATTAGTTAAAGCTACAGATATGTTTTGCAGTTCATACTTATGACGTCATCACCCAGGAAATTTGATTATTTCGTTTTAAATTTTCGAAATATTTTCGATTTTCAAACAACGCAAATCAATTTTTTATAAGGACATAATTTTCACATTTTGAATTATATAAATTATTGTTAGAAAAGAATTCTAAGCAATTAAAATTTAAATTAAGCTTAAAGGTTGCACATTGGATTTTAATTGCAAAGTATTGGCAATTATTAAAGTATTAATTATAATTAAATAAAACACAGAGTTATAACCCAGTTGCCCCAATAAAAGATATTAGTTTAAACCTTGTAAATAATTAAGAATAGTTAAGTATCGAGTAGTAAAAAATGGTCATATAATATAAAATAAAGCAAGAATGATTAAGAAAGAAGCGGAAAATGGCGAGCCAAAGATCCGTCATATGACGAGATAATTTGCTATATGTATCAACAATTAGTTTAAATCAATTTAACAATTTCCCAGAATTATTTTGGACACTTATACCTTTAAAAAATCAGAAACCACTTAGTAACAAACCCTCATATTCCTCCAATTCATTATTTCTATACTTTCAAATTTGTTCCAGGATACATTTGAAGTTTTCAATATTTTAAGTTCAATGATTGTCTTTAGTCTTATTAGTAGTATGTCAGGTGGTTTAGTGCTTCGAACGCAACGCTCCGATTGTTTTTAACTGACTTGGACTGCGAATGTTGGCTTGGTTCCCGAATTGCCGGTGGCGGTAATTAATTCCTGAAGTAAGGCGAGTGTTTATGTCTTGGCGGGTTAGGTTGTACTTCCTGCGATTGTGCCCATGAACTTTGTCGTAGTTGTCGTGTATGTCGCTGCAATTTCTCCGGATTTCCATTTTGCGTTAAGTCGTATAGGGTCTTGTTCCCACTGCGAGTGACTGCCACGATTTCTTCTTCTTTAGCTTTTTCGTCCTCGGGACTTGTTTGACCCTGGATTTCCGCCGTTAAGTATTGCGGTAGGGGTAGAAATTGATGGGAGTGTACCACGAGTAGGCCATATTTCCATTTTCCGTTTTGATCTTGTAGGAGTTTGGCTCTGTGGATTTATCAGTCTGACCCCTTTCATTGAACCTTGACCTTGGCATTATCTATCCTCCATTGTTTGCAAATAAGTGAACAATCGATTTTTATAACAATCAAAAGCTGAGGATACAAAACGATTTTCTCGAGATTGGATAAAGATTATTTCGATTTATTGCGTCGAGCTTCGACGCGAAATGTATGGCACGCCAAACCGGACAAAATTCGAGATCTCATCGAATGTATATGTCGAGAAATCGAATGTATACGTCGAGAAATCGAATGTATACGTCGAGAAATCGAATGTATACGTCGAGTAATCGAATGTATACGTCGAGAAATCGAATCTATACGTCGAGAAATCGAATGTATACGTCGAGAAATCGAATGTATACCTCGAGAAATCGAATGTATACCTCGAGAAATCGAATGTATACCTCGAGAAATTGAATGTATACGTCGCGAAATCGAATGTATACCTCGAGAAATCGAGTGTATACGTCGTGAAATCGAATGTATACGTCGTGAAATCGAATGTTTACGTCGAGAAAATCGAATGTATGCGTCGAGAAAATCGAATGTATGCGTCGAGAAAAAGAATGTATACCTCGAGAAAAACTAATGTATACCTCGAGAAAAACGAATGTATACCTCGAGAAAAACGAATGTATACCTCGAGAAAAACGAATGTATACCTCGAGAAAAACGAATGTATACCTCGAGAAAAACGAATATATACCTCGAGAAAAACGAATGTATACGTCGAGAAAATCGAATGCATACCTCGAGAAAAACGAATGTATACCTCGAATAATTGAATGTATACCTCGAGAAAAACGAATGTATACCTAGAAAAAATCGAATACATACCTCGAGAAAAACGAATGTATACGTCGAGAAAAACGAATGTATACGTCGAGAAAATCGAATGCATACGTCGAGAAAATCGAATGCATACCTCGAGAAAAACGAATGTATACCTCGAGAAAATTGAATGTATACCTCGAGAAAAACGAATGTATACCTCGAAAAAAACGAATGTATACCTCGAAAAAATCGAATGTATACCTCGAGAAAACCGAATGCATACCTCGAGAAAAACGAATGTATACGTCGAGAAAAACGTATGTATACGTCAAGAAAATCGAATGCATACTTCGAGAAAATCAAATGTATATAGAATTAGCTATCCTAGAACGTTTTGAAGCCAATCCCCATTGCAAGTATTAAAAACTAACTAAGTATTTTTCTACTAATTATAAGATCAATCGGCATAGTGAAAAATCCAAGATATAATACCGAATGATTTTAAAATTCAAATTATTTCATGGATATATTGTGAGTAGCACCTCCGACCACCGATCAATCGCGTAATGCCCTAACTTTTTGTTAACAAAATTAGAGTGGCACGCTCCAATTCTCAGGCCACGTTTGTCACATGGCAGGCAACTTTAATTAAATCTAGTTCTAAATTTCCTTTGACATGGAGCGTGCCACGAGAGTTTTGTTAACGAAAAGGCAGGGCGTTATGCGATTGGTCGCAGGTCCTAATTTAAAATTATCTATGAAATTTAAAACTAACGTGTTTCACTATGCTGATCTGGGAGCACTACCGTGCTCCCAGCCAAGTCGAACACTGACATCCTTTTCTAAAAGCAACTCACGGCACTTTTAAGCCCACCGTAACTTCGTTATGGGTATAGGTAAAAGTCTGAAATTTTGCTTGCCGCGAGGACTGTCAATCCTAGCTATAGTTTCGAAATTTCAAGTTTCTACCCTATGTACTTTTCGAAATATCGCAGGTGAAATTTACCTTATTTTGTCACTCACTCACTCACCGATCATCAAAATTCTAAGGTACTTCTAGAGGAGATAGAAACTTCAAACCCATGATTCAGTTTTCATTTATTTTATAAAGCACAGGAAAATTAAAACATCCCGAAATTTTTATAAAATTGTTCTTTAGTTCTTTATTTTAAAACTAGATGGCGCTGTCGTCTTTTCAACAGAAATAGTGTTGTTTCTTGTTGAAAGGACGTAACGGTCGTAACTGATTCTGCATTCTTATATTAGAATACAGCGTACTATCATTTTTTGTATATTCTCTAGGGGTCGAAAGGGATAATTCAGCGTAAATATGGACAAGCGTTAGCAATTATATTGGCAAACGAAGTACAACGAGAGGGTCTTGTTTTAATATAACTACCGAAGTATAACGAGAGGGTCTACAAAAAGTAGCGAGATCCTATCAAAAACATTAACATGTACAAAAATGGGCCAAGCCTCGCTTCGTGCCCTCTCCGCCGTAAAACGTTCTGAGATCCCATATAGAGCCAAGTCTGTCATCTTCTTCTCATTCAATCGCCAATTGAACAATAATGTTATAAATTAAGTCCTTTTCCTAATTAATAACCAATATTCTTTGACTCTATCATTATTATACATCTTTGTTCGTATCAAAAATATCGTGACTTGGCAATCGCAGGTACATAGGGTTATGCATAACTCGCCATATAAGCTTGTTTGTACATAGGGTTATGCATGACTATTCTTATAAATTTGTACATATCCCCTCGACCATAAACGATTTAGTGAATATCCCTTCAATTATTTTAAAATCGGCAACCATTTAGTGAATATTCCCTGGACTTCCTTTTAACATTATGTACCTGCGATTGCCAAGTCACGATATTTTTGATACGAACAAAGCTGTATAATAATGATAGAGTCAAAGAATATTGGTTATTAATTAGGAAAAGGACTTAATTTATAACATAATTGTTCAATTGGCGATTGAATGAGAAGAAGATGACAGACTTGGCTCTATATGGGATCTCAGAACGTTTTACGGCGGAGACTGCACGAGGCGAGGCTTGGCCCATTTTTGTACGTGTTAATGTTTTTGATAGGATTGGTCTTATATTTAGTAGAGAGTTGATTTTGCCATCATAGATAATCCTCGTCCTTTAAGGCTTGATGTAAGTGGATAGGGCTGATAATGATGCCCTTATATACTGCCATGAACACTCGACTAGCTTGGTCCAATTAATTGTCCGACCGCTCTACTACTAGCATGGGGATTGGTTTCAAAACGTTCTAGGATTGCTAATTCTATATACATTTGATTCTCTCGAGGTGTGCATTCGATTTTCTCGACGTATACATTCGTTTTTCTCGAGGTATACATTCGATTTTCTCGAGGTATACATTCGTTTTTCTCGAGGTATACATTCGATTTTCTCGAGGTATACATTCGTTTTTCTCGAGGTATACATTCGTTTTTCTCGAAGTATACATTCGTTTTTCTCGACGTATACATTAGTTTTTCTCGACGTATACATTCGATTTTCTCGATGGTTACATTCGTTTTTGTCGAGGTATACATTCGATTTTCTCGAGGTATGCATTCGTTTTTCTCGAGGTATGCATTCGATTTTCTCGACGTATGCATTCGTTTTTCTCGAGGTATAAATTCGTTTTTCTCGAGGTATACATTAGTTTTTCTCGAGGTATACATTCGTTTTTCTCGAGGTATACATTCGTTTTTCTCGAGGTATACATTCGATTTCACGACGTATACACTCGATTTCACGACGTATACACTCGATTTCTCGAGGTCTACATTCGATTTCTCGAGGACACATTCGATTTCTCGACGTATACATTCAATTTCTTGACGTATACATTCGATTTCTTGACGTATACATTCGATTTCTCGACGTATACATTCGTTTTCTCGACGTATACATTCGATTTCTCGACGTATACATTCGATTTCTCGACGTATACATTCGTTTTCTCGACGTATACATTCGATTTCTCGACGTATACATTCGATTTTCTCGACTTCTACATTCGATTTCTTGACGTATACATTCGATTTCTCGACGTATACATTCGATTTCTCGACGTATACATTCGATTTCTCGACGTATACATTCGATTTCTCGACGTATACATTCGATGAGATCTCGAATTTTGTCCGGTTTGGCGTGCCATAGTAATGCGGCTCCAATGATTCTGTGGTTGTTGCGAGAGAGATCTGGATTCTTCGTCACATCTGCATTTCCGCCGGTGAAGGCAGTTGGCTTGAAGATTTAGCTCTGGCTGTCTTCACACGCCTTTCTTACCACGGATTGAACGATTCGCTCTGTCAAGCCATTCGATTGAGAGTTTTGTGGACTCGAAGTTGAATCACTGCAAGTGTATGTTCGGTACATTGTGTGTACGTTGGCGCCCAGCCTTTCTTGACATGGCTTGATCAATTCCGATATGTCCGTGGCTATTTGGGACCAGTGTACGTGTTGCTTGACCTTCTTCGCAGACGAGGCACATTTATTTGTTGAAGGGTTTCGTTGCGTAAGGTTTCTGTAATATAAAGTCTTTCTCCCAAATAGATTAGTTCCCCACTCTGATGCACCTCGTTTTACGTGGGCCAGAAAGGCTTGATTGTCGCATTATTTAGGCCTAACCAAATTACTGTCATAAAACTTTTAAAACTAAATCTCACCTCATTCAACAGTGGGCGAGAGTGAAACTGGTGCTTGTGACGCAGTACTTAAATCTTTCCCATAGACGAATTGCAATAGCGCCCTCTCCTTTGGACCGTAGTTCTGTTAGGTTGGGCTCCCGACCTTGAATCGAAACGGCTCCCGACCTCGAATCGAAACGGCTCCCGACCTCGAATCGAAACGGCTCCCGACCTCGAATCGAAACGGCTCCCGAACTCGAATCGAAACGGCTCCCGAACTCGAATCGAAACCGCTCCCGATCTTGAATTGAAACGGCTCATAAGGAATTTTGCAAACAGTTGATGTGAGCCTTGGAAATGGCGAAGAAGTCTTTTATAAAGGCGATTAACTTACCGCACGGCACTTGTTTGATAAACCTTGTTTATCCAGTGTAAGGGTTCCTCCCTGTAATGATACTACGGTGGGTCCATTACATGCAGAAATGTAGCGATTTGTACCCCGAGCTAATTTCTTGATACAGTCCCGATGACACTTCCAGGTCGCGACTGGGTTGTTGTCGCTGGGTTGAAAGGGCTATGGGCCGGACAAGGCTGTACTAGTAGTTGTCATCTCCCTATAGTTTTGAAGCCGATAAAAGGTACTGTCACGCTGTTTCGTTTCTGGTTCGGTTCGATGACGTCTGACACCATATTATGTGTAGGCAAAATCGAGACAAAATAGCATTTAAAAATTTGCCTTTTATGAATCTATCCTTATTAGCGAGATCTTAGTTCTGGCTTATCGTTCGAACTGTTTGTAAAACAAATATTTTTTCGCTAGGCCACCTTGACAGTTTACTATTCCCACTGTTGTTCTTATCATGTTTTTGTTTAAGGTGTTTATGTTATATGACCTGAACACGCGCAGTTTCATAAGTGTCAAGATGAGCATCTTAAAAAAAAACTTTCACGTAATATTTTCACGTTTTTCTAAACAACAATTTAAATCAAAGTTTAAATTTGATAAACCTCTACTAGGCCTATATTAAATTAACATTTTTTCCTGCAATATAATTAATATCATGACATTTAAATTTAAAATTGTGATCAACGCAAATTTCCACATAATACTTTCTAATAAACCTTATTTCATAACAATAATTCAATCTAATTAAAATTTAATTTCAATCAATATCGTCTCAATTAAATTTAATTAATTTTTCCCATCTTTGAAATAAGGACATTTAATTTGTATCCGAGTCGCATTATTACTAGCAACGTTTAATTTAAACTTTAAATCAATCATTCAATTTTGTATTGAAATATATTTTTGTTAAACAATGTTAAAAAGAAAGCCTTTGATGTACTATATTTAGAAAAACACGTGTAATAAGAAGTGTTTAAAAATATTTGGCACATCCTGAAGAAAGTGACACAGCTATGACGTCACTTTGAAAGCGTAATTTTCTATGGAGCCTTGAACTTAATAATAGAAAGAAAAACTTTCATGTTTAGTCAAAGTTTTAAAAGCTGTCTATCTAAAAGACAACTGACAACACAATATTTTCCGATTTCATTTTAAACTTTATATTTTCGATTTTAAAATAACTAATTTAACTTCTTATCTGGCCATAATTTTCATATTTTCAATTATTTTAATTTTTTGATTAGTTGAATTTAACGATACTATCGCATTAATAAAAAAATTAAGATTTTAATTAAAATTTAAGGTTGTGCAGGACTCTAATTACAAAAGTGTATGCAAGGTTAAAAAGTAGAAATTCTAATTTCATGAATAACCAATCAATTGGCTAAATCTAAATAATTTGAGTTTTAGGGTTTGAAATTTTTAAGTTGCAAATAGTTTTTCAAAATTGGATAGAAATGAAATTTAACAAATTATAGTTTATTAGTTGGAACTCAGATTCAAATTTAGAACATTTGGTAAATTGGGTTGCTAATACTAACTCGTTGTAGAGAAACAACGATAGTTGGGAATTTCCTCGCATTTGTCCGAAATCCCATTTGACCTAACTCTAATGGTGAGGTCCCATTCAACCGAAACCTCGCACCTTGGGCGTTTACGAAAAGTGCGGGCATCACTTGATTTAAAAGCATTAAACTCGGGGACTCAAAGATAGAATTATTCATTGAAGAAATTAAGGATTATATAACTTTTTGGGTGAAGTAAAATAAGCCGTACTTCGAAACAGTTTATTAGATATTAGGCTTGCATTGTAATTAATACGGATAAAATGTATTTACTTCTAAGCCAATTAATGTAATGAAGAAAGCGGTTGAACTTGTCTCTAATTTTTGTTCAAAACCTTCAATACCTTATAAATTAATCACTATCAAGCAAAGATATCTCCGAATATTTAATATTTTTCTAGATTTAGTTGGTACAGGCTAACTAAAGCTCCATATCATTCATTAATTTAAAATTACTAATTTCACTATGTGTTGCATAACCTAACGTAACTTGAGCTAACCAACCATAACCATAGGTTATCCACGAGTGGCTAAAAAAGCGTCTTTTTAAGGTAGCAAAATTGTGTACAGGTGGCAATAAACAAGTTAATTAGCAATAATTTCTAAATACTAGGATAATTTTAATGTAAAATCCCATCCAATTTAGTAATGTTTTTTAAAAAGTCTCTATTTATGTTGTTGATAGCAACAAAAACATGTGCTGAATTTAGCCGCTCATGATAATTCTACATAAGAACTAAATTATTCTACCCTAGCCTAACCAAAACTAGATTATTCAAGGCAGATCTGACAAGCCTAGATTACCCTAACCTAAACTGACCTGACCTGACCAAACTCGAATACAGATTTTACATTTCCGACACTAATGTTTCAGATACTTCCGCCCCCGGTGTCACCTTAAATATTGATCACGCATGCTTAAAAAAGGAACATGATACAAGATCCCATAATCCAGTGATTACCACTACCATTAATATTGAATCCATGTTTTAAGCACATTAATCCCACACATTCGATTGAATGGGATTTCTGTCCAATGGGAATTCGGATGAATGTTAGTATACCGAAATGATTAATAAAATATTAAAAAAAAATATTGGAAAAGAGTGGAAGGATATTGGAAAAACATAAGGCATGTGAAAAGATAATTTTCCAAAAATAAATTATTAATTTTAACTTTACTTTCCCTGAAACATGTAGACCCGTTAAATCAACGTTAGGGTTCACAAAGGTAAAATCTGTGAAATTTAATGTTCCGTTGGTAAATCATACAAGGGAAAGTTCAGGTAACATAACACTATACCTTAAATTTAAAAGACACTATACCTTAAATTTAAAAGAAAGGCCTTTTTCTAAATATGAAAAGGAAAATAATTAAAAAGAAATAAATGATCTCTTATTACAAAATAATTAGCATTTTATTAGTCTAAAAAACGTGGAACTACTGCTCCGCCAATGGTTTAGTGGCCTCTGCAAAACCGAACCTCTTACGAGCGTGATCGAGTGGGCTATGCCCAATCTTTCCACTCTCAGCCTGTGAAAATTCAACCAATCCCGTTAGAAAATCAGTTCAAATGGGGTAAGGAAAGGGGTTTTGCCATGTTTGTAAAATCTTATCCCGTTCTTTCAAATGGCTCAAATTTTTAACTCTCCTACTATTTTAGTTAATCTTGCCACTTTCTAAAACATCAACACCATCAAGGCAGTTCCACTGCACATCTTTTAATTTAAAAATCTGTTTTGTCCGAGGGTGTTTCGCTACGCTTATTCTTGAACACGCTACTAGGCCAGATTGGGGAACGTCAATGGAGTTCAAATCATTCTCCGATAGCACTGTGTTTTCCTAAAAATTTCGCGATACCAACGTTAGCTGCAGGAATAATCGGAGTTTCGCCATCGATATTCCTCAACTCGTGATTAGCGCCGCTTTCTAGTAACAATTTCACGACTTCAATTTGCCCATTAAAAGCGGCGAGGTGCATTGGAGTGTGATCCTTCTTATTCTTTAACTCGTAATTAGCACCGCTTTCTAGTAACAATTTCACGACTTCAATATGTCCATTTAAAGCGGCGAGGTGCATTGGAGTTTGATCCTTCTTATCCTTTAACTCGTAATTAGCACCGCTTTCTAGTAACAATTTCACGACTTCAATTTGTCCATTTAAAGCGGCAAGGTGCATTGGCGTTTGATCATTGTTGTTCTTTAACTCGAAATTAGCACCGCTTTCTAGTAACAATTTCACGACTTCAATTTTTCCATTCAAAGCGGCGAAGTGCATTGGCGTTTGATCATTCTTATCCTTTAACTCGTAATTAGCACCGCTTTCCAGTAACAATTTCACGAGTTCAATTTGTCCATTATAAGCGGCAAAGTGCATTGGCGTTTCATCATTCATATCCTTTAACTCGTAATTAGCACCACTTTCTAGTAACAATTTCACAACTTCAATTTTTCCATTAAAAGCGGCGAAGTGCATTGGCGTTTGTTCATACTTATCCTTTAACTCGAAATTAGCACCGCTTTCTAGAAACAATTTCACGACTTCAATTTGTCCATTACAAGCGGCGTGGTGCATTGGCGTTTGATCATCTTTATCCTTTAACTCGTAATTAGCACCGCTTTCTAGAAACAATTTCACGACTTCAATTTGTCCATTACAAGCGGCGAGGTGCATTGGCGTTTGATCATCTTTACCCTTTAACTCGTAATTAGCACCGCTTTCTAGTAACAATTTCACGACTTCAATTTCTCCATTTAAAGCGGCGAGGTGCATTGGCGTTTCATCATTCTTATCCTTTAACTCGAAATTAGCACCGCTTTCTAGCAACAATTTCACGACTTCAATATGTCCATTAAAAGCGGCGAGGTGCATTGGAGTGTGATCCTTCTTATCCTTTAACTCGTAATTAGCACCGCTTTCTAGTAACAATTTCACGACTTCAATTTCTCCATTAAAAGCGGCGAGGTGCAATGGAGTGTGATCCCTCTTATCCTTTAACTCGTAATTAGCACCGCTTTCTAGTAACAATTTCACGACTTCAATATGTCCATTTAACGCGGCGAGGTGCATTGGAGTTTGATCCTTCTTATCCTTTAACTCGCAATTAGCAAAGCTTTCTAGTAACAATTTCACGACTTCAATTTGTCCATTAAAAGCGGCGAAGTGCATTGGCGTTTCATCATTCTTATCCTTTAACTCGTAATTAGCACCGCTTTCTAGTAACAATTTCACGACTTCAATTTGTCCATTTAAAGCGGCAAGGTGCATTGGCGTTTGATCATCGTTGTTCTTTAACTCGAAATTAGCACCGCTTTCTAGTAACAATTTCACGACTTCAATTTTTCCATTCAAAGCGGCGAAGTGCATTGGCGTTTGATCATTCTTATCCTTTAACTCGTGATTAGCACCACTCTCTAGTAACAAATTCGCGAGTTCAATTTGTCCATTATAAGCGGCGAGGTGCATGGGCGTCTCATCATACTTATTCTTTGACTCGTAATTAGCACCGCTTTCTAGTAACAATTTCACGACTTCAATTTGTACATTTAAAGCGGCAAGGTGCATTGGCGTTTGATCATTCTTATCCTTTAATTCGCAATTAGCACCGCTTTCTAGTAACAATTTCACGACTTCAATTTGTCCATTACTAGCGGCGAGGTGCATTGGAGTGTGATCCTTCTTATCCTTTAACTCGTAATTAGCACCGCTTTCTAGTAACAATTTCACGACTTCAATATGTCCATTTAAAGCGGCGAGGTGCATTGGAGTTTGATCCTTCTTATCTTTTAACTCGTAATTAGCACCGCTTTCTAGTAACAATTTCACGACTTCAATTTGTCCATTTAAAGCAGCGAAGTGCATTGGCGTATCATCATTCTTATCCTTTAACTCGTAATTAGCACCTTTTTCTAGTAACAATTTCACGACTTCAATTTCTCCATTACTAGCGGCGAGGTGCATTGGCGTTTGATCATTCTTATCCTTTAACTCGCAATTAGCACCGCTTTCTAGTAACAATTTCACGACTTCAATTTGTCCATATAAAGCGGCGAGGTGCATTGGCGTTTCATCATACTTATCCTTTAACTCGTAATTAGCACCGCTTTCTAGTAGCAAATTCACGACTTCAATTTGTCCATTAAAAGCGGCGAAGTGCATTGGCGTTTGTTCATTCTTATCCTTTAACTCGTAATTAGCACCGCTTTCTAGTAGCAATTTCACGACTTCAATTTGTCCATTTAAAGCGGCGAGATGCATTGGCGTTTCATCATCGTTATCCTTTAACTCGTAATTAGCACCGCTTTCTAGTAACAATTTCACGACTTCATTTTGTCCATTCAAAGCGGCGAGGTGCATTGGTGTTTGTTCATTCTTATCCTTTAACTCGTAATTAGCACCGCCTTCTAGTAGCAATTTCACGACTTCAATTTGTCCATTTAAAGCGGCGAGGTGCATTGGCGTTTCATCATCCTTATCCTTTAACTCGCAATTAGCACCGCTTTCTAGTAACAATTTCACGACTTCAATATGTCCATTAAAAGCGGCGAAGTGCATTGGCGTTTCATCATCCTTATCCTTTAACTCGTAATTAGCACCGCTTTCTAGTAACAATTTCACGACTTCTATTTTTCTATAAAGAGCTGCGAGGCCCAATGGAGTTTGATCAAGATCATTCTTTCTCTTGTAATTAGCGCGCCGTTCTAATAACAATTTCACGATTTCAATGTTTCCCATACCAGTGGCAAGTACCAATGGCGTTTCAGTATGACTTGATGGAGGATCATTGCCGTTGATGGTCTCATAATTGACTCCATTATCCAAAAAGAGTCTAACGATCTCCAAATGGTTTTTTTTGCAGGCGTAATGGAATGGTGTAAAGTTATTTTGGTCCAAGGCATTGACGAGAGCTCCTCTTTCAATTAAAATAGTTGCTACTTCAAGGTTGCCCTTCTCGGAGACCAGGTGTAACGGCGTCCTATCTTCGCTTGATCCACAGCTGTTAACATCTGCACCGGCATTGATTAAAAGTTGCACTATTTCAGCGGTGTGGTTTGTGGAGGCTGTTTGCATTGAAGTGCAACCTGGTTAAAAATTACGATTATTAAAATTAGTTATTGTGTAACTCAGCTGTTAATTTTATTTTCGAAAACACTTCATGGAGAGGATTCAGAGACATTCACCATTACAAAACTTGAGGAATTTCATCTCTCTTAGTGGTCGGCATTCGGATAGGATAATATCTGTTTGTTTTTACTTTATCCATAATTTGAAATTATCCACGGGAAGTCTATGATTAATGCAATGTAATCACGGATAATTATCTGATTACTATCCATGGATAACTGATTAACCAAAATTCTGTGGATTATCTTGTCCAAACGCCGACCACTAATCTCTCTTCAAGGAAAAATAGGACACTGAAAATCTTTCTCTCTTCGTCACCAGCGCGTAAAAATGGTGCAGACTGTAAAGCCACGTTCACACCTACATTGGAAACAGGATCAAAACGATTCTAAACGCTTCCAAAGTTAATTGTGAACAAAACAAACACTCGAGAAGCTAACTACAGATGTCGTTTCTTGAAGTTGCTTCGCCATTGCGTTGCCAGATGAAAATTACCAAATTATCGTACCAAACCCAAAACATTATCGATTTTCGACCAAAATTCAGGAAATACTTCCGAATGATTTTAAAATTCAAATTAGGTTAAGATTTTAAGCATTATTTTAAACAAGGACTGCCGACCAATCGCGTAACGCCCTGCCTTCCTGTTAACAAAATTATCGTGGCACGCTCCATGTCTCGCGCCACGATTGTCACGTCGCGCGCCTAATTTCATCAAATCTCGTGATAAATTTCATTCAACACGGAACGTGCCACGAGAATTTTGTTATCAAAAAGGCAGGGCGTTACGCGATTGGTCGGCAGTCCTTGTTTAAACTAATCCTTAAAATCTGAACCTAATTTGAATTGTAAAATCATTCAGAAGTATTTCCTGAATTTTTCACTATGCGGGCTGGTCTAAAATAATTAGTAGAAGAATCGATAAAAAAAATCACTTTATTTTCCTCTTCACCTTCCCTTTAATACTTATTACGTGGGTAACAGCTTCAGTATCTAAAAGCGACACCATAAATATTCCCTGTGCCGCGTCTAGTATTTTTCTGTTTGTATTTCATGAAATTTGCAATTTGTGTAACCAAAGGGTAGAAAATATAACTTTGATTTATACCCTACCATAGGATAGAATTTCGGTATTAAGAATGGGAAAAAACAGAATAAAACAAGATATTTTGTTCATAATTTTTCTAGTTTAAAAAACAGAGAAATCGTATTGGCACGAAAACTTATGAGAGCTTTCAAGTTAAGAGAGTTAAACATCGCGCTTGTTTTTCAAATTTATTCTATAATTGGTCTAAGTTCATATGTAATTTAAATTCAACTAAATTAAAATTCAAAACAACTAGGGCAATACACCTTTCGGAATTTTTACCGGTTTTTCCCCCAATTTATAAGGTCTCTATTATCGTTCTCAAAGAAAGCAGAAATAAATTAAAAAATAAACCCACCTGTTTCAGAACTTGTTTCAACTTTTTCGTCATTTAAAAGAATATCCTCATCAATCTCCGTTGGACTGTAGTTGCACGCTGCGTACAATGGACTCCACCTGTCAGACTGTAGTGCATTGACGTCACTTCCGGCTTTTAAGAGCTTTTGGACGATTTTAGTATACCCAAATCGACAAGCCAAGTACAACGGCGAAAATAACCCAGCGGACCCGTCCGAAAACCATCGACTGACGTCTTCGTTCAGTCTTTCCCGATACTGAACTAAAGACAGTAACAATCTTCGATTATCTTCGGCTCGACTTAGTTCGAATTTTGATAAAATATCTATCAAGTCGCTGAGTAAGTGAAGTTTCTTTTCGCGGAGTAATACGTGTAACACGGTTTCTTTCGAAGTGTTGTAGCACCCTGACTGATTTTCGGGATATTTCGTTGCTAGGAATTCGACGTAACTTTGTAAAATCTTCTCAGTTTCATCGGAGTTTCGGCCATTTCGAATGAGCACATCGAGGAAGGTTCGAACTACACCAAACTCATCTTTTAACATAATTTCTCGAGTCAAAATTGACAATTTCTCTCTATTTCTTTTATGATTTTTAGCAAGATGCAATAGGTATCCCAGTAAAAAGTATTCGGCAAAGGTTCGATGTATGAACGTCATGTTTTCTCCGATTTTATAAACTAATCCCACCTTTAAGGGTAAAATCTCAACTTCTCCTTCTTCGTCCTCCAGTTCGGGGTGATTCAATTCTTCCATTACGCTTTTTGATAGTAAAAGTTCGAGAGCGTATCGCCTGTGCTGTTTAAGTATATCATTTTTAAAAAGTTTTTTCCCAAGGATTGCGTTGACGTTACCGTCCAGAGGGCACCATTTTTCACGAAAGTAAATTTCTATTTTACCTTCGACGAAATCTTCGTAAAAATCCAGTAGAGACACCTTCCCAATTATTTCGTACTGCCCTTTTGAAATTCTACGGAGCATATATGAAGCCAACAATCTGCATTGCAATGGGACTCCCATAAGTTGCCTTTCGTTATCGTTTATAGATTTGGATAAAGCTTCGATTGATTTTACGGCAAATTCCTTCAAACTTCCGTTCGTTTCCGGAATTGAAATTTTCATGTCATTAATTTCTTTCTGCAGAAATTTAACTATGAAGTTTTCTTGATCTTGTTTGGAAAATGGCACCATTTTACAGGCCCAAGTGCTCGAACAATTTTCCAACTGTTCCTTGGTATATGGTCTAGTTGATATTATTATTTTCTCAACACGTGTTGTTGTCAACGCCTCTAACATTGTTATAACGGTGCTCTCGTAACTTGGGCTAATTTCGTCAAATCCGTCAAAAATTAACACCAATCCTCCGCAATTGTTTAACGAGTATTCAAAACACTTTTCTTCGAATGGAGTTTTCAAACTGGTGTTTTCGCTGCAAGCCAAGATATATTTTACCATAAAATTCGATAACTCTTTCGGACTTTTGATGGACACTTTGTTATCTTGTGCCGATTCCAAAGCCTTAGTGCACGCGTTTAAGTTGACTCTAATAACCCAATAAGCAGGATAATTAGATTTGATTTTTTGACCCAATACGGAAAGCACAGTGGATTTTCCCATACCGGGAGTGTCGGAAATGATCAATGTTTGGTTAAATTCATCTAATAAGGTATCTTCAGCGACTCGATAACAGTCAAGTTTCTCAACGTACTGACGTAAATAATCCAGTTTACCACGTGATATGTACCAAAATAATTTAGAATTTGCATCATACTTTAACCAATGAATGTTTTTAGTTGGATTTTCTTGCCCCAAACGTCGGAAATCACCCTCATTCGTTATATGAACCGTGTTTGGTTTATTTGGATCGTTCACAGCTATTAAGTCTTCAGACGATACGTTATCTAATATTTTCTCATCAATAAAAGTTTTTAATTCGAAACTTCGTGAAACATAATAATCCATGATGTCGGCCAAACTCTCCAACTCTTTTCCGACAGTGATGACTTCATTTTTCATTAATTTAACTATGGTTGTTGGATCCACAACTTTAAGTTGACTTACGTCGTCTTGTTGAAAAAAATGTTCTAAACTCAATTTTTCTTTGCCTTGCAACTCGATTACGTTTTTCTTGAATAGATATTCTCGAGCTTCAATGGTCAACTCGTTCCACGTGATTCCGTCATGTTTTATCACGTGATCTATATTTAAATCGTGCTTATTTCCATCCGTTATTATAACTAATTTGATATTAGATTTAAGTCTAATTTCGTCTCGCAAACCTCGCAGAAATTCCAGACGTTCGCGATTCGAGCGCAATTCTCCAGCGCATTCGATTAATATTATGGTTTTTTCCAATTTTTCGTGCTTTAAAAATTCCTTCAAATTGAAGAAAATTTCCGTTGTTAAGATACTTTGCAATTCTAAAGCCAAAATTAAACAATCTCTTTGCGAATTCGGAATCGTTGTCAGGGCCTTTGCCATAGCAATATCGGTTCCGTACTCAGACTGAATTTGGCACACTTTGTTAGATTCACTTTGGAAAAATTCCATCAAATCACTCCAAGAAACTTTAGAATCTTTATCCATTAATATCGTTAAATTCTTGACTTGGTTTCGGAATTTTCGGGTTATGTCTTGGTAAATTTCTTTCCTAACTTTAAAATCGGTTAAGGCTTCTTCGGCTTGCTTATTTAAATCAGGGAAAAGTCTAAGCAAGCACTTAACGTACGGCGCAAGTTGACGAATATCCGAATCGGTATCGCAGGTAACGATGCCATCTTGAAGGCGCAATGTTTGCAATTTAAGAATTATCTTCTTTTGAAATTCAGCTGAAATTTCATTTTTGACAAAAATTCTATTCGGGATTATTTTTAATTGCTGGAAACGCTGCAAAAACTTGAATTCCAAATCAGTGAAAACGCTGGTGTGGCTTTCATTTTTTGTAACGGGTTTCGTTTGATAGCGAACTTTTATTGGTTTTTTTTCTGAATTAGTTTCATTTGTATTTGGTATATTTATGGTCATATCTTCTGGACTTCCAACAAATACATTGACTTTCTTGGCCCAATCCATAAAATTCTTGTATTCTTTACCCAAAACTGACTTGTTTTTCCACAAACTAATTTTAATTTTGGGCCAATCAACTACTTCCTTTTTTTCAACCAATGATGTATTTTTCAACGCTTTTAAAATCCCTTTAAGGTTGTGAGAACTTTTGGTATACGTAAAAACATTTTCGGTTTTGATTTCTGGAAAAATTCGGTACAATCTTCCCACGTGCAAATTACAACAATTGATGCAATTTGGTGACGAGAGATATGTTGTTATGTCCAAGTGATCCAATTCGGTGGTTTTCCCAGAATATCGCACGTCAAAATCACTGGCCATTTTCAGCAGCATATCACTGCAACCTGGGCTATCAAAAACTTCAGTGTGTGCATGGCGACCTTCGTAACTCGAGCCTTGGTGAATTTTGATGAAACCTTCGTGATGGAACATCAAGTACTTGAGGGAAAATGTCGTGACTTGGGCTAACCATCCACCCAAAGAATGTCCCGTGAAATAAATTCGGAATTTTACGTTGTATTCTTTTTCGACTGAACAGACAGCGTCATAAACTTTGTGCGTAAATGTGCAAGCGGCGTTCATCTGTTTGACATATTTATTCCCAACGATTCCCTTTAAATCGGCTCTCACCGCGTCCAAGTTTGAGGGTTTGGTTCCTCTATGAGCGATGACAATTCTGCGTTCCGCTGGATTCCAAAATGCAGCGCCGAAATATCCCCAGGTTGTTCCCCAGAACGCCTTGTTTCTGGCCGATGTAAGAAGTTTCCAACCTTGAAGTAGTTGCAAACGTTTCCCGTATTCATCTGCAGTTTCATTTTCCTCTTTTTTATGAGGAAATTCGTCTTTGTATGCGCTCCTAGCGAATTGCGCGAGAATGTAAGGATCCAGAAAAGCCGGTACGCTGTCCAGCTGTTCTTCGATAGTCCTTGTTTCATTACTCGTTCCAGATTTGAGGGTATTAAGAAAATCTTTGTTCCTTAATTCTAAGTTCGCGTCACACGTTAATTTGTCGCAGTAAGGTGATATGGGAAATCCCGCGTCTAAATCCAACGCGTATTAGAAAACCAGGATTAATATTCTATATTTTTAAAATTATACCATGGTCATTTAATCCAGATGGTCATAGCAAAGAGAATCTACATAAGAAACCCTGTTGAAACGCAAAATGGATGTAGTTATCCTGCTTTTGCAAAAAACTGTAAGCCTACCATACCTTAACTATTTACAAGGCGAAATCTTTCGAAAAACGATCGAAAATCACCCAGTGAAAGCCGAGCAAGACGCTGCTCCACGCGGGAGACCTTTAATTTTTATACATGGTTCTGCGTAATAATAGTTAGGCCGCCACGGGATTAAATAGTGCATTTTTTGATAAAACAGTGAAACTTTGTGGAAAAAATAGTTTTTATAAATAGAAGCAATTTTAGGCAAATTGGTATTTTTATTAATGAGTGATTAAACATGGCTAAAGTGACATGAGCACCTCTAGAAAAATTCCTCATACTGATTCGGTCCTTTTTACATGTATAGCAAAGTAAGGCCCTTTACGATTACCAGGGTACCAACACTAAAAACAATTTCAAGTTAAAATGAGGCTTCCGAGGATTACAAAGTGAAATATTTAATGAAATGTTTATAAAATAAACACAAACAGTAAAATTTATAATATGATTATAATTATCTCATTCAGCAATTCTAGATATCTACTTAAATTCTTAGTGAAGAAAACTTTCAAATCCCACCATTGTGGCTAACACTTTTCGCAATACGACCATCTAGCTTGAAGGACCATGGGAATACTATCTGAGCTTTAATAAAATATCCTACCTGCCATCGGAGAAATTTAGTTTCTACCAAAAACTCGAATATTTATCAGACAGAGCTAAAGTAATAATTTTACACTACAAAAATTATGCAAATTCATTGGAAACAAAACTAAAAGTAAAATGGATGCATCAATTTAAAAAGAATTCAAACTACTTACGTCACATGGCGCTTTCCAATCCAAATTCCTCACCCGTCATAATGGGGTCAAAATTCATTGGTTATGATCCAGGACAATGTTTCAAAAATTTGAAATAAAGTATTCTTTTGATATAGAAAAAAATTGGCTACGCCTTGGCACGAAATTTGTCCAGAACGTTGAAAATCACGCGTTCAAATAAGGCTAAATGTACTTTATAGTAATTTCGAACTATCTTTGCACGATTTCGACTAAAAGATCTATAACTACACAATTTTTAATCCAATTCAACTAATTATAACCAGTTTAACCAAAAATTCTTTGTCCGGAACTAATTGTATGATTTTAACCGCACTAGCTTAATTTTGAAATGTCTTATCAACTTGGAAAATTTCTAACATTTGTGCAATAAGCTATACTGACGTTTAGTAAAAAATACCTTTAAATTAGATAAAAAAAATTGACAAAAGTAGGATTAAACTACAATAGGTAGGGTAGAAGTACAGATTATCAATGTCAGATAAATGACAAAGGCATAACGCTATTATAAAGAGTTTAACCAAATAATTGTTACTAAGGGAAGATAACAGTATTCTAGGAGAGCGGTCGCTCTCTAGATAAGACTTGATACTGCCTCTAATGCTAAAGGAGGGTTTTTTGATTGGCCGTAAACTTTTTCGTATTGTGTTTGCTGCTTTGAAATTTTGGCAGTGAACTAAACTTTGGGCCCTAATTTTGTGGTTAATATTTCAAATAGATCCAACTAATAGTTAATTCTATAAAGAATAAAGTTGTTAAGGGTGGTTTTAGAATCCATAAAATGAATCCGACATTTGGTGAAAAATACTATATTCTTCCATAGAGATAACATGGGATTTAATGAAAAAATGACCATAATTGGGATAGTGTATAAAGAAAACTATTCATTCGTTACGTTTGGGAACCATCTTAAATGAAAGATAACACTTCATGGATGTGCCTTCCCATAGTATCATTGACAAAAATTAAGTTTTAGTATTGATTTTTACCTCTCCGAGTGACGTATGTCACGGAGAGGTTCTAATTTCGACGTGTGTGTCTGTCTGTCTGTCTGTCTGTCTGTTGTTACACCCACGTGACCGCGTTCGCAGTTTCCAAATCGGAGCAAACGTGTTCGCCATTTCCGAACTGCCTTCACAGTCACGGAAATGGCTCCTCTACTTGAGTTCTCACACCACCATCTTCTGGTCTTTGTCCATCCCACACGGACACCAGTCTGTACTTACTGGCTTCTAATCACCACCATCTTTTGGTCTTCGTCCATCCCACATGGATACCAGTCTGTATTCATTGGCTTCTAACACCACCATCTTCTGGTCATTGTCCATCCCACATGGACACCAGTCTGTACACACTGGCTTCTAACACCACCATCTTCTGGTCTTCGTCCATTCCACTTGGACACCAGTCTGTACATACTGGCTTCTAATCACCACCATCTTCTGGTCTTTGTCCATCCCACTTGGACACCAGTCTGTAAACACTGGCTTCTACTCCATCGTCATCGTTTGGTTTAAGACATTCGCGGCGATCAGCTAGGGTTACGAGAAACGTCTAGCCTCCCTAAGGTGGGATCACCACCAAATGTTTTCGCAATTGCGGTTGTTCTTGCTTTCAAAGAGGGTAGAAAGAGGGGGAGTAGAAGCTAGCGGCTTTGGCAAGGCATTTTGGGTGTTCTCGCTTTTCTCTTTTATTTATTTGTTATATTTTCCTCCTAATATCCGGTTCACCGTATTTCAACCAATAAGAGGGCAGAGAAAGATGCGCGCGCGCACCGGAAGCTTAGAGGTAAACTTTCAAAGCGAGAACACTCCAGCCTAGCCTTCTACTCCCCCTCTTTATACCCTCTTTGTTGCTTTTAGCTGTAGTTCGACACCCTTATATACTACCTATTTGAGTAAGGTGAAGCAACCGGCGTATGCTTCATTTCAAACGCCAATATTAGTCAAGTCTCTCAAGAATGTTTCATTGTTCTTTTTTAAAACAATGTAACGTTCAATAATGCGAATAACTAACGAAGAAAATATTATAAATTAATTATATTTATTTTAATATTTAAGATAATGTTGTTTCTCAATTCAAAATTAATACGGAAAGAGTTAAAAAGCAGCTTATGTTTTTGTCTGTGTGTGTCCGTCCGTTGTTATAATAGTGAGCCGCGTTAGCAGTTTGCCTTCTGTTGATGCGTAAAGAAATCCTACAGAACCTTAATATTCCCTTTTTCCATAATATAAAGTAAATATGTGGAAATATTTTTCGTAAATACGATGCCTTTAGTAGTTTTGTAGCTTTAAAGCTCTGTGTCATTTTGATATTCCAAGGATATTTGTTTATATTATTATTTGAAATGTCTGTTTATATAGTACTTTAACTATACTACATCTGTATATAGAATAATCCTTGCTTTAGTTTTTAGAACAAGAATACTAAGGCTTACACTCTGTCGGGTAAATTAAGCATAACCGTAATAGGCCTTGTGAACTAAAGAGTAAATAATTGAGGCCCAAGGTGTAGTGCATTATGGGCTTGGTATTCGTGTCTGTAAAGAAGAGACATTAACGGTTCGAAGTGAGCCGAAAGTTAAATACACGTTTATATAATCACCGTTAGATATTAGAATAGAAGAAAGATCATGGTGGCAATTTGGTGGCAATTAGGCCAGTGAACAGGGCCGTATCTAGGCAGGGGCGAACGGGGCGGCCGCCCCGGGCGCCATAGATATGGGGGCGCCGAAATTGGTTCATTTGGCTTAGACGCGATGAATAAAAACTTATCCCGTTGCTGAAAAACGTTCCATTTTTCTCGTCGAGACCCAACACAAAGCTTTCTTGGGTTTTAGAAACTTTCCATGGAAAGTTTATTTTCTCTCCTGGAACTGTACAAAGACTGTTTGTATTCTTCTCCAGTTCAACTGATAGGTGGGGGATTGTTGACATCGGTACTAAAAATCAGTTTGAAAGCAAGTAGTGACACAAGATGGTCAGCTAAAAGACTAGCCGTAGAATCACTTCATCAACAAGTTACTTCCTGGTGTCTTGTCTGTATTGAAAGAGATGGTTGATTCAAAAAAAAATTCCGAAACTGTTTCAACAGCTCAAAGCTTTATAAAACCAAACTTATTAACTATGACTTCATCTGTAGTTTGGGTTTGTGGGTTAAATTATTATGTTTAATAGAGTTAATTTTTCACTTCAAAGCCCAAATATTTCGATAAATATTGCTTCAAAAATGGTCAGAGGGCTTAGAGATTCTATTCTTCACGTTAGAGAAAATGATTCGGAGATTGAAAAACTATTAGTATTTGCTAAGGAAGCTTGCAAGGAAATGAATTTGGTACCTGAATTTAAAGAAATGAGAAAACGGAAGGTTAAGAGGATGGATTCAGAAAAAGCTGCTGATGAAAGTCATTTAATAACTGAGGAACAAAAATTCAGACGAGAATCAAACTGTGTAATGGACAAAATTATTTCAGAGCTTGAATGGCGTTTCACCAAGCTGCACCTTATTTCGTTAGAGTTCGAGTTCTTAAGTGGACAGTCACTTTTGAAAATGGGTGTAACCGATCTCAAAAAATGTGCCAATAATTGTGCATTAAAATATGACCTTTTAAAAATTGCCTCTGAGATAGAAAGTTTAAAATTTCAAGCACCTTTATTAATTGAAAACCTAATTAGCACTACCCATTTGGACTTGCTCAATGAACTACACAAAAAAGGAATTGTAAGTGCATACCCGAACGTGGAAATTGCCATAAGAATTTTTTTCACTATTCCTGTGACAGTAGCGTCAGGTGAACGTTCATTCAGTAAATTGAAAATTATTAAAAATTTCTTAAGATCCGTAATAGGCCAAGAAAGGCTCTCAAACATGGCTATTTTAAGTATAGAACATTAAATTTCCAAGAGCTTGGATTATGATGATATTATCAACGATTTTGCAGCTGTTAAGGCTAGAAAAGTTTTTTTATAAATAAAAGTTTTCATAAATGAGTGCTAAAAAGTTTAATTGTAAGGTTTTCTGATTTTGGCAATTTTTGCTATGCGTTAGGGGCGCCAAATATTCTCTCGCCCCAGGCGCTATTTGCTCTAGGTACGGCCCTGCCAGTGAATGGGCTAATGGTAAACGGGTAATAGCTACGGAGTGTTCATTCTTTTATTGTGCGCAAGACTTTCAATGCGTCTAGCCACAAATCAGCTTTGGTGTTATTTAACGCTAACACTTATGTTGGCAACTTGGCAAACTAAGAATATTGTTGAGGTGAGACGAGACGATAGTGTTTACACTGCAAAGCAGTTGTGAATGTAGCTATGAGTATATGGGTAAAGAGCTGAAGCGTAGACAATAGAGCTATTTCAGTGGGGGAAAGCAGCCTGCCTTTGAGAGTGTAGGGCGGACATTTTGTGAGGGTTTTCTCTATGGGCAAATAGCATTGGTGAAATAGCCATTACCCTCTCTGAAATAGCTCTATTGAGCCTTTACAAACACATAAAGGTTATATCTCTCCAAAATTTGTACACTTCATTTCCTGTTCTTTTCCCCATTGGCAGATTTCCATGTGTCCAAGATTTATTCCATAATATAAAGTGAATATGTGGAAGTATTTTTCGTAATTATGATGCATTTAGTACTTTTGTAGCTTTAAAGCTCTGTTTTATTTTGATATTCCAAAGATTTTTTTTAATATTGTTATTTGAAATGGCTGTTTATATATTGCTTAAGCTATACTACATCTCTATATAGAATAATCCTTGGTTTGGTGATTTCATGAAGAAAACTAGGACCTAGACTCCGGCGGGTATAACAAGTATAATCCGCAATAGGCTTAGTGAAATAAAGAGTAAATAATTGAGGCCTGAGGTGAAGTAAACTCTTGGCTTTGATTTTCGTGTCTGAAATGAAGAGACATCAACGGTTCAGAGTGAGCCGAAAGGTAAATACACTCTTAAATAATCAGGCTAAGATTTTATAATGGCAGAAAAGATCATGGTGGCAATTAGATTAGTAAAAGGGCTAATGGTAAACGGGTAGTAGCTACAGACTTATTATTCTCTTTATGGTGCGCATTGACTATTAGCGCGTCTAGCTACAATTTGGCTTTGGTGTTATTTAACGTTAACATTCATGTTGGCAAACTAAGAATATTGATGAGGTGAGACGAGACGATAGTGTTTACACTGCAAACCAGTTGTGAATGTGGCTATCAGAATATAGGGTAAACAGCTGAAGCGTAGACTTCATTTCCTCTTCTTTTCCCCATTGACTGATTTCCATGTGTCCAAGATTTATCCTTATTGGTTGTAAAATGTCGTCTGCTTTACTGTACATTCGCTATGTTTGGAATAATGCTTCAATATTTCGTAAATTTTTACTTCAAAAAAGTGAAATAATTCCATATCTAGGTAAATAAGTTTGTAGTAGTAGACCTCTCTCTCGGAGAGGTAATATTTTGGTTTTCCCAACTTGTTATCATTAAAAACAAATACTTCGACTTATGTTGGTTTGGGTTTTGGAGTTACGGCGTTTTACCACTGTTAGAGACACGCATTTTAGCCATCATTTTTATATTGGACTTACGGTGTTTTTGTCGTTATTCACGCCGTAACTTCCCGTAAGAGGGACTTTGGCTAGATAAACATGGCGTTTGAGCTCTCGGTTAAAACCAAAATTTTGGAATTAGAATTAGGTCGTGGTTAATTAGGTATGGTTTTTATTATTTCCTATTTTAAATTTAAAAGTCAACAGAATATTTTATTATTAAACAAATAAAACAATTTCGCTAAGCCTCGGTCAAGGTAGGGTTATGTAATTTTGATTTTTTATTTGTCTAATTTGTCTCCTCATCATCAACTTCGGTTATTTGGGATAAAATAATACTGTCGGTAGGTTCAAATAAATTATAAACAAATTAATTATTAATCAATTACTACATTGTTATCTGTGAGAGCTGCGAGATATTAATAATCAAAAATGCCTTGATTAGAACCAAGCTTAATGATCAAACCTCTGCTTATTAAACGTTAGTGATAACTTTCAAGGGAAATAATGGTAGGATTTTACTTTATCTAACTAACCCAACCAACACCTGATTCTGATTAATTAGACCACGGGGAGTTCGCAAAAAATAGTGAAAAAATTCTAAACCTGCCGCAAGTTGGTCAAAAAATTTTTGGAAAATTTTAAAAAAACCGCCTTAAAGACCGCTGCGCGCCTATACGCATTCTGCCCTCAATCTTGAAAAATTACGCGGGGGGGGGGGGTAAACGTAATAACAAGGACTCTCAACGGAAATATAGCTATGAAATTTTAAAAACCCACTGAAACATTTACAATTCTCATACCAGGGTAGAAAAATATTTGAAGAAAAGCTCCAATTTTAAAAGTAAACAACGATATTTTGCTAAAATGCGTGGATTATTTCGATAGTAAATAAACAAAAAATTATTGAAAAGGCGTAACATTATTTGGTAAATAAATGAAGATAAACCACAATATTTTGGAAAAGGCTTAATATTATTTGGGAAGTACATGAAGATAGATAAAAATATTTTGGAAAAGGCGTAATATTATTTTGAAAACTTAATAAATTTGGAAAATCAGGGTAGATTTTTTTATACAATATCAGGACTTATTAAATATTTGGATGGGGCTACTAGATATTTTAGTGCTCGAATTTAGTCATCTTAATTTATTTTTTATCACCGATTTCGTGGAATTACAGTAAATATATACGGCATTAGAAAGGGGACCTGCCTAAACAAAACGACGTGTGGCCACCTCCAAGTGGTGTTTCTCGGGTAACGCTAAGGGCCACATATTAAGCGAATTTTATTTAATTTTCCAAATAAGTAACCGCCTTTCCAAAATATGTTGTTTATCTTCCCAAATAATGCTACACCTTTTCCAAAATACTGTTGTTTAGCTTCATTTACTTCCCAAATATTCCAAAATATTGTGGTTTATCATCATTTACTTTCCAAATAATGTTACGCCTTTTCCAAAATATTGTGGTTTATCTTCATTTACTTCCCAAATAATGTTACGCCATTTCCAAAATATTGTGGTTTATCTTCATTTACTTCCCAAATAATGTTACGCCTTTTCCAAAATATTGCGGTTTATCTTCATTTATTTCCCAAATAATGTTACGACTTTTCCATAATTTGTTGTTTATCTTCATTTTCTTCCGAAATAATCTACGCATTTTAGCAAAATATCGTTGTTTATTTTGAAAATTGGAGCTTGCTTCAAATATTTTTCTACCCTGGTATGAGAAATGTAAATGTTTCAGCGGGTGTTTAAAATTTCATAGCTATATGTCCGTCGCGAGTCCTTGTTATTACGTTTACCCCCCCCCCCTGCGTAGTTTTTCAAGATTGAGAGCTGTTTCTCACCGGGCCTAGGACACCTAAAGGGGGTTAAAATCCACCTACACAAGAAACCCGACGCCAAGCCACGGTTCTTCAAGGCTCGCAATTGTTGTGTCGTGAGGATAAATGAGGAGCTAGTTTAATTTCACTATATTTATTAATCAACAAGTATTTGTTCGGATGCATACAAATGTATACCAGCCATTATCGTAGCCCGTGAGACTCTGAGGCTGGTACTCTTTTTATCAAGGTAACAAAGTATAAGAAAAAATGTGGAACTTAAGGCTCCCTCTAGGGGAAGATGGTAGACTATATACAAGCATTAATATGTATCAAAGTGAGAATACCCAACAATACTTCCCCCTAAAATTTTTAAGCTTTTACAACTGCTTAATTGTTTGTTTAGTGATTGTTCGTTTAGTGTTAGTGATTGTTCGTTTAGTGATTTTCGTCCGCGAAGCGCGGTGGGGGTCTCTTTACTCTAGTTGACCGCCTAAGCACAGTGGCTGTGGAAGAACCTTCGGCTGTTGAGCTTGCTGTCTGCTCTGCTGGTGTCTGGATTGGAGCGAGGCGGGTCGCATCGGTAATGGTGGGTGCGATAGGAAACCAAGGGAGAGGGTGAGGTGCTGTTGGTTCTTGACGAACAGCTGCTTCTGGCTGCGGAACTAATGTTCCTTCTAGGTCGTTTCGGTTTGTAGGGACCTCTGAGGTATTCGAGAAAGGGGTTGGAGCTATAACATAATTCCTTTTCATTTGGTTCGAGTGTCTCTGTACTAGCCCGTCTTCAGTGTTTATTTCAAACATGGTGGTACCAATTTTCCTCGTTATCACTCCCGCTTTCCAGGTGGGTCCTCGTCCATAAGCTTTCACGTATACTGAATCGTTGATGTTATACGTAGGCTTGATTGTGGTAGGTCTTTCTGGTTTGTTGTTGGGATTACCCGGATGGAAGATATCAAGCGAAGTGTATAGCTTTCGGCCTAGCATGATCTCTGCGGGTGATGATCCATTTACTGACGGCGTTCTGCGATAGTTGAATAAGAATTTGGCTAATCTGGCTTCCAGTGATCCTTTGGGGTGACGTTGGAGGCCGGAATCGACTTCTTCTGTGCCTTCCGAAATTGAGCCATCCAATTTGCGTAGAGTGGTCTTCGTGGTTCTTACGGCTCGTTCCGCCCTGCCATTTGACTGTGGATGGTACGGTGCTGAGTGTAGTAGTTCTGTACCATTCGCTTCGAGAAATTCTTTAAATTCCATGCTCGAAAAACAGGTGGCGTTGTCCGTAACAAGTGTTTTGATGATCCCGTAGCGTGCCATCAGTTCTCTGAGAAATTTGATGACCGCCTGAGAGGATGTGGTGTTTGTTATTCCCACTTCGATCCAATGGGAGGCTGAGTCCACTACGATTAGTAGATACCTTCCTTCTAAGGGACCAGCGAAGTCCACGTGAACCCTGGACCATGGTGTTGTTACTTTCGGCCAAGGACTAAAAGTCTTGTTCGGTGAAGGTGCGTTTGTTTGGCATGTGGTGCATTCTCTGACCGTTCGTTCTATGTCAGAGTTGAGGGTTGGCCACCATACTTTGGTCCTGGCCAATTGTTTCATTTGGTTCATGCCTTGGTGACTGCTGTGGAGATCGTTCAGGACGCGTGTGCGGAGAGCTTGTGGTACCACGACTTTGTTGCTGACGATGATGATTCCGTTTGTGCTCGACAGGTCCTCCTTCCGCAAAGAGAATGGTTTGCAAGGGTCTGGCGTTTTCGCATGTGGGGGCCACGAAGCTCGGCAATATTGTAAGACTTGTGAAAGTGTAGGATCTGCGCGAGTCGCTTGGGCCATTTCGACCATCCTGATGGGGCCTTGATCGAGGAGTTCCATCAAACAAACGTATTCGTTCGGTAACCGTGTTTCTGTGTGCTTGACCGGCAAGGGCAATCTGCTAAGAGCGTCAGCATTGCTGTTGTGGGCACCCTTCTTGTATATGATTGTGTAGTTATACGAAGCGAGGAAAAGGGCCCAGCGCTGAAGTCTGGCCGCTGCTGTGGCAGGTACTGGACGGGATTCGGAGAATATTGCGGCTAGGGGCTGGTGATCCGTCAGGAGGTTGAAGTGACGACCAAGTAGATAGTCCCTAAACTTGGTAATTCCGAAAATTAAAGCCAGCGCTTCTTTTTCTATCTGTGGGTACTTGACTTCAGTCGCTGTTAGCGTTCTTGATGCGTACGCTATTGGCTGTTCCTGACCCTCTATCGAATGCGACAAGACCGCCCCAATTCCAACTGGGGAAGCGTCGCAGGCCACATATAGTGGTAGATTGGGTTCATAATGTACCAATAGCTGCTTCGAAGTTAGCATAGCTTTAGCCGCAGAAAAGGCTTGTTGCTGAGTGGCTGCCCAAGTCCAAGGAACGTTCTTGGTTAAGAGATGGTAAAGTGGCGCCAGGCGTGTTGCGTTTTGCGGAACGAATTTAGCGTAGTAGTTAATGAGACCGAGGAAGGCTCTTAACTGTTCGACGTTAGTCGGTGCTGGGGCTTCTGTTATCGCTTGAATTTTCTCCTTTTGAGGATGAATACCCTCGGCATCTAAGATGTAGCCCAGAAATTTGATGGAGGCCTGAAGGAAATCGCATTTCGTTAAATTGAGTTTTAACCCTGCTTCACGGAGAATCGTTAAGATATCGTCCAGCTGTTGGAGATGTTCCTCTAGAGTTTTGCTTCCTATTAATATGTCGTCCAGAAAGGGATAAATACGGGCGCGGCCTCGAAATAGAGTTTCCATAGCGCGTTGGAACACTGCTGAAGCGGATGATACTCCATAAGGCAACCTCGTGTATTTATACAGGCCCTTGGACGTGTTGATTGTAACTAGGTGTTGGGAAGACTCGTCCAATTCTAACTGACTGTACGCCTCTTTGAGGTCTAATCTTGAGAAAATGGTACACCCGTTCATCGTGGTGAAGATGTCGTTCGCTCGAGGTAATGGGTATTTTTCGGCATCTATTGCTAAATTGGCCGTGAGCTTGTAATCGCCACATAAGCGTACAGCATCTTCCGATTTCAAAACAGGAACGATAGGGGCTGCAAACTCGGAGAAGGGTACGGGAACTATTACACCCGCCTGTTCCAATCTGTCCAGCTCCTTCTCAACTTTGTCTTTAATACGTTCGGAATAAGTGGGCCATTGTTCCACTCTTGGGTCGAAATGCCCGCAAAATCCATAGGAAATGTTAGAAGTTGCCGCCATAGTTGTAGTGAGGGCTTCCTGTACTGTTGGGAAGGGCCGTCTTTGTTACAGCGTGGTCCGGACCTTTGTTTACCCTGCCGAGGCTTAGCCGTGTGAAGGGAGATTAGAAGAACTTTGAGAGCGGGGATAATTACTGGGTCTTTTGTTGGCATCCCATCTCCGTCGCCAATTGTTGTGTCGTGAGGATAAATGAGGAGCTAGTTTAATTTCACTATATTTATTAATCAACAAGTATTTGTTCGGATGCATACAAATGTATACCAGCCATTATCGTAGCCCGTGAGACTCTGAGGCTGGTACTCTTTTTATCAAGGTAACAAAGTATAAGAAAAAATGTGGAACTTAAGGCTCCCTCTAGGGGAAGATGGTAGACTATATACAAGCATTAATATGTATCAAAGTGAGAATACCCAACAAGAGCAGAATGCGTTTAGGCGCGCAGCGGTCTTAACGGCGGTAAGTACATGCAATTTTCAAATTTTCCAAACATTTTTTGACCAACTTGTGGTATGTATTGAAACAGTCTCTTACTATGTGGAAAATTATCAAAACTTGCAGAGGTTAACGGTAATAGTTAGTATAGGGCGCTGTAGGTTAGCTGTGGCATAGGGGCTAGCCACCACCCCTCTATGCATTATAAAGGGACCCACCTGTAAATAAGCCACAGGCTTAGTGTGGATATCCCTTCATAGACAAAAGCTTAGATTATTAAATTATAATCTCGCCATAAAATTATTCATTTCGTTTTAAATCCTGTAACACCTTTTTTTTGCAATTTCAATAACTAAAGCGATAAGGGAAAGTTCCATTTGATATTGCTCTTCTAAACAAGCATTTCAACTTGACAACTGTTCGAGTTTTTTTTACCCATTTCTGAGTTTTTAGTAGTGTAATTTTTTCCTTCGCTTATAACAAAGTATTTCAAACTGGACAACTGGTCAAATGTCGTTTTCTGCTGTACTTATCTATCCAAATGGACATTTAAACGAAGTGAATATTAACACCACTTCAGAAAGTACAAGTACAAAAACAAATAAATCAAAACATATTTTTGTAATGCTAATTGTAAAAGCTATTTAGCAATACTGTTTCAATATAAATGTAAAGCACAACATTTAGTAAAGCTAGATTTCACTGTATCCACTTTGTTTATGTGTACGATAGCACTTAAGCATTATTATAATAGAAATGGATATAAAGAACCAGACATCAAAAACGAATTGAAATTTAAGTATACGATGTGGTATCTTGAATTAGACTACGTCTCCACGAAAAAATTTATAAAGTTCTTATTAATAAAGCTAATGAACATTCATGAGCTAAACACTACAAAGATTATTTTACATATAAGGATGGTAGGTCAAGCCCTTGGCAAGACATTTGAAAAGAGGAGCTATATTTTTGTTGTTTCTAGATTCGGTTATCCGTCGCTGCCTGTATCACAAAGCTTGGCACTGAATGAAATATTGTGCGTGGTGCCGATTTTGGCAATTTAAGTTGCCGAATTTTCTCAATTGAAAGCACTGTTAGCTGAACTTAAAAAGTTTCAAATATTCATTTTCTCGCACTTGGAATTTAAAATATTCATTTTCGAGCGCGTAAAATAGAGAAAAAATAAGAAGTCTCTTTTCTTAAAGGTCGCCCCCTTCGAAACAGGCCACGATTAACGTAGGCAACGTTTATAGTAAAGGCAGTTAGGGCAAGGAAACTAGTGGTTTAAAATTAGGTCAAGTGCGTACGGTTTTTAAGTACTAAAATACATATACTAATTAAATCTTCATAAAATTACGATTATGGGACTATAAACAGTCTATAAAACAGCTAAATTAAATAATTACTAACCTGAGAAACCTTAGAACATGATGTGGGGTGGGGTACCTCTTAATCTGTGGGGTCGGAAACTTTTGAATTTTTATCTGTGGGGTCGGATACTTATGAATTTGTATGTTTGGGGTTTTTATATTTATTTTCTCTTTATGTATGTGCTAATCATTTAAGCATTGAACAAGTTGGGAAAAACAAAATATTACCTCTCCGAGTCAAGAGGTCTACTACTACAAACTTATTTACCTAGATATGGAATTATTTCACTTTTTTGAAGTAAAAATTTACGAAATATTGAAGCAGTATTCCAAACATAGCGAATGTATGCACAGAAAAGCAGACGACATTTTACATCTGTGAATTTATTTTTTTATAAATTAGTAAGGCTTTGACATAAGTTAAAAAATACAGTTTTGGTGTGGTGGCGCAACAATCGCAAAACCGACCTATTTTGTACATGTACTGCATTGTAATATTTTCACTTCTTCGTTCACTCCTCCCGCCGCCGCCGGCTCATAGTAACGCGATCGGTTCGATGTAATTTTTGATTCACTTAAATTAATTAAACTAACTCTTTGAACTTAATCTTAAGTCTTTTTATTATTTACACTGCACACCCACGCAACAAAATGGTAGCAGAGCGTGGTTAGGTAAAGTGGTGGTGTTCAACGTGATAAAGAGACTTTGAACTGAGTGACCGAGGCTTAACCGGGCGGGCCTAGGATGGCGGATTCCGACGAAGAAGCAAACACGCCACTACACGTCTTTCCGAAGTTGACATCAACGAACTATCGTACATGGAAGTACAATATGGAATTACTGCTGATGAATAAAGGACTTTGGGAGATAGTTACGAAAGTGGAGGTTGCACCAACAGAAGAGGCAACAACGAGTAGAGCGAGGAACTTGTTCCAACAAAGAGAATCAAAGGCCTTCTCGACGATTGCTCTCGGAATTAGTCAAAGCGTAAGAGACAACGTAGCGGGAATCAGGATCTCTCACGAATTATGGGATAAACTAAGCAAGATATACGAACCCAAGTCACGCGCACGCATTGGAGGTTTGTTAACTGAATTTTACGCCTTGACCTACCAAGGAGAGCCAGTACCGGATTTTCTGGGACGAATTAACCAATTACAAGCATCATTACGAGAGGCTGGAAACACACTGGCAGATAAAGACGTGGCTTATAAAATGATTGGCACATTACCGTCTTCCTATGATGCCCTGGTACAACAAATTTATCAACGAAGTGATGAAGACTTTCTCCCTGGACCGATAGCGGAGATCCTTATTGCGGAATATGGCAGACGGCAACAAAAGGAACAGCAACTTGATACAGCCAATGCTGCGTACGCAATACAACATGGAACTAGAACGAAGGAAGCTCAACCGAAAGACAGACCAATAAAAACGTCATTTATGGGGAAATGCTTCAGTTGTCAACGAAGAGGACATAAAGCAGCGGATTGTCGACAAAAGCAAAACACGCGACAGAAGTCAAAGCTAGAAGAGCCAAGAAGGACAGCTTATTTTGCTTCCGCATTCAATACAACGACTGCGTCAAAAGATTGGATAGTTGACTCTGGAGCAACTAAACATTTCTGCAATCAACGTGAGTGGTTTTACACTTTTACGCCACTTAAATCGACAGCAAACGTTGGAGAAGGGACAGCCAAAGTCGAAGGGAGAGGAGACATCTGGCTGCAGATGAATGATGAACGAAGGAATATATTCCACTTGAAGGATGTCATTTATACCCCTGGAATGAATCGAAACTTACTTTCGGAGCGCATAATGGACCAGGCGGGCGATAAAGGGGTTCGTCATAATTCTAAATACACCGTGTATTTTCCGGATGGCCAAATAGCATTTATAGCGAAGCTGACGCAAGACAACCTTTATCAAGTTGATGCTACCGTTATACTTGATGATGCCATTATTAACGAAACAGGAAGCACAATACCAGAAGCTTGTACAGTAGAAAGCAGGAAATCAAGGGCACTCGATTTATGGCATGAACGCCTAGGACATATAAACGAAATCGACTTAAAGTACATGACTCAACATTCTATGCTTAAAGGATTGGGACCAATGAAAGGAACATTAGGTATTTGTACCACCTGTCAAGTAGCCAAAAGTACAAGGCAAACTCACCATAGAATTGAAGGAATCCGAAGCAACGACATACTGGAACTGGTTCATTCCGACGTCTGGGGGCCGGCTCCGGTGACCTCGGTAGGGGGAGCGAGATATTATATCAGTTTCATTGATGATAAAAGCCGATATATTACTGTATATCCCATGGCAAGAAAGAGTGAAGCGCTAAAGTACTTTAAGCAATACAAGATGTTCGTCGAGAAGCAAACTGGAAAATCTATTAAGGCACTTCGTACAGACAACGGACTTGAATACTGCTCCAATCAATTTCACGAATATTGTATCGCCGAAGGTATAAAACAGGAAAAAACTAACACTTACTCTCCAGAGATGAACGGAACAGCTGAAAGAATCAATCGTACATTATTGAACATGGTACGGGCCTTTTTCGAAGACGCTAAACTCCCACAAAACCTATGGGCTGAACTGGTGGTAACAGCGGCTTACATCAAAAATCACACAAGACATGCCAAGCTCGGAGATGCAGTACCCATAGAAATATGGATGGGGCGTAAACCAAGCGCCAATCATTTAAGAAGAATAGGGAGCATGGCGTATGTTCATGTACCACAACAAAGAAGACGAAATAAATTCAGTCACAGAGCGAAAAAGGGCGTGTTGGTTGGTTACGCAGCAAGCACAAAAGGTCTACGAATATGGATCCCTGATGAGAGAATAGTAAAGGAAACCAGACATGTACGAATAGATGAGAGTAAACACGGCATGACCCAACTAAATCAGGATCGGGGGAAACACCAAATGGAGTACGTCAGATGGAAAGTAGACGATGTTGATGATGATGACCAGACGCAGGAAGATACTGAACCCGAGGGTAATCGTCCAAACAATGGACAGAGCACCGATGGAGAGGACCATACAGAGGACGAATTCTCAGATGCGTCAGAAGAACTAGTCGAATCATCCTCGGACGACAATACTACCATCGTTAAGGAGAGTACGGAAACCAAGGGACCCAAGTTGCCCGACGGTTGGGTGAGAGATGTTGTCATACGGACATCTGGGGCCAAAAAGGGATTGGCAGATGTATTTTACTACGCACCTAATGGCAAGGAAATACGTACACGACCGGAAATGAGACAATATTTGGATGACATGAATTTACCCCATGACCCTACTTTATATGATTTTTCGAAGACATCGTTATTGGCTACATATCAAACTAATGATGCACACAAAAAGGAGGAGTGGGCAGCTTATAATTGCGATATTGAAATACCAGCAAATTACGACCAAGCCATGACGTCACCCCAAGCACAACAATGGCAAGAAGCGAAGAAAAACGAGGTAGAAACACTTATTGAGAGACAAGTCACAGAAGTAGTTGAAAAACCAACAAAAGGGAAAATTCTCGGCTGCCGCTGGGTTTATGCGGTGAAGAAGGATCTGCAGGGGCGTATCATTCGATATAGGGCACGACTCGTCGCTCAAGGGTTTAACCAAGTTGAGGGGGTAGACTATGACACAGCGTTTGCTCCGGTCATCAATTTCAGCTTAATACGGTTCTTCATCGCCTTATTCGTTATAAGTCTTGGATGGACGCATTGCCATATGGACGTCAAAAACGCGTACCTTTATGGTAATATTGACAATGACATCTATATGAAGCAAATACCAGGATTCGAGACCGCGAACTCCTCAAGATATTGTCTAAAGTTACTAAAATCTCTATACGGTCTACCACAAAGCGGAAGATTGTGGTTTATGGAACTGGACGCACGATTTCAAGAGATGGGCTTTAAGAAGATGAAAGGGACGAACTGTATATATTTTCTCCCGATGGAAATGATCATACTGGTATACGTTGACGACCTACTGGTGTTAGCAAAGAATGAGACGGTACTGGAGGAAGTTTACAAGACAATTACAAAGACGTTCGATGTCACACGACTGGGACCAATCGCCAAACTTCTGGGGATTGAATTTCACTTTAACAACGATGGGTCTTTACTTATGAACCAAGTCACATACGCCAAATCACTTGGAAAACGATACGGATTAAACGTCGATGACCCAGTTAGTCTACCTATGCCATCTGGTATTACTCTGACGAAACAGGATTCACCAACAGAAGAATCGGAGAAAAAGAAAATGTCTATATATCCGTACCGGTCGCTAATTGGATCATTGTTATTTCTGGCACAGCGAACAAGACCCGATATCCTGTTTCATGTCATCGTACTATCGCAATACAATTCGAACCCTGGGTATAATCATTGGATGAAACTTTGCCAGTTAGCCAGATATGTCATATCCACCGCACATTACGGGCTAAACTATGATAGTCGACAATTGCCCACTCTATCAATATATAGTGACAGTGACTGGGGGTCGGACAAAGACACAAGGAAGTCTACAAGCGGATACGTCGTATGCCTTGGATCATCACCAGTATCATGGCGATCTATTAAACAAAAGTCGGTATCGCTTTCATCAATGGAGGCGGAGTACGTAGCGCTGTCGGAAGCAACCAAGGAGCTGTTATGGCTTCGACCCATCTGTCTAGAACTGGAACAATTTGGAATACGTTTCGACAAGCCAACGATATATTGCGATAGTCAGTCGGCAATATTTTTCTCCAGAAATCGTGTCGAAAACCAACGCTCAAAACATATTGACATACGATATCACTTTGTTAGAGAAACGCTAGAACAGGGACATTTTAATCTACAATATGTGAAATCTAATAATAATATAGCTGATATCCTGACAAAAGTGTTAAATAAGACTAACTTCGAGAATTGTGTAAAAATGCTTAAATTATGTTAACGATATTGTTTACCTGTTCTAATTTATTAATATTTAATTGATAATTTATTATTGCATATTTGTACATGATGTCAAAGAGGGGGAGTGTGAATTTATTTTTTTATAAATTAGTAAGGCTTTGACATAAGTTAAAAAATACAGTTTTGGTGTGGTGGCGCAACAATCGCAAAACCGACCTATTTTGTACATGTACTGCATTGTAATATTTTCACTTCTTCGTTCACTCCTCCCGCCGCCGCCGGCTCATAGTAACGCGATCGGTTCGATGTAATTTTTGATTCACTTAAATTAATTAAACTAACTCTTTGAACTTAATCTTAAGTCTTTTTATTATTTACACTGCACACCCACGCAACAACATCCAATAAGGATAAATCTTGGACACATGGAAATCAATCAATGGCAAAAAGAACAGGAAATGAAGTCTACGCTTCAGATGTTTACCGTATATTCTGATAGTTACATTCACAACTGGTTTGCAGTGTAAACACTATCGTCTCGTCTCACCTCAATAATATTCTTAGTTTGCCAACATGAATGTTAACGTTAAATAACACCAAAGCTAAATTGTAGCTAGACGCACTAATAGTCAATGCGCACCATAGAGAGAATAATAAGTCTGTAGCAACTACCCGTTTACCATAAGCCCTTTTACTAATCTAATTGCCACCATGATCTTTTCTTCCATTATAAAATCTTAACCTGATTATTTAAGAGTGTATTCTCGGAGAGCGATAGCTCTCTTAGATAAGACTTCATACTGCTCTTAATGTATAAGGAGGGTTTTTTGTTTGGATGTAACTTTTTTTGTATTGTATTAATTGATTTGAAAAAATTCCACGGAACTACAATTCGGGCCCTCAATATGTGGTTAAAATTTCAAAAAGATCCACCCATTAGTTAATTTTATAAAAATTAAAGTTGCTAAGGGTGGTTTTCATTTCAATAAAATTAGTCAGTGTTTTTGGTGAAACCGTTCAAATTTTCCCATAGAAATAACATGGGAGTTTTTCTCCATTTTACCCATTTTGTCGCAACCGTTTTGAAATGAAATATTCGTTTGTTACGTTTGGGAACGGTTTTATATCAAAATATAAACCTTTTTCTAGGACCATTTTTAAGGTTTTTTAGAAAAATTAAGTTTAAGTGCTAAATTTCATATTTTTAATCATGCTTTGACTTACGTTGTTGCACCCTATATGTCATACTGTTGGACTTACGGCGTTTTACCGTTTATAAAGCCGAGGAGAAAGCCACTCTTGCACATACGCTGTTTTACCGCGGACTTTTATCTGATTTTACTCTCTTTCGTTGCAATACATAGTGTGCACGCCTGGGCGGAGCTTAGTGTGACCCCCAATTTTACCGGGGGGGTCGTAAATTCAAACTGTTTACCGCGTAGCAACGAAAGAGGTCGCCATATTTGTGGTCAAGTATAGCTTTGTTTACTTTTATAGTTGGTACGTTTACGCCATAATTAAAATTTAGTAATCTAATTAGTAATTGGATTTAGATTTTTGTAAATTACCTGTTATAAAATGTTGCGAACATATTCTGTTCAAATTTCGACCACTGTGCTCTAGAAGATCTCACCGTTTAATAATTTTTAACCACGCCGATCTACGCTGCTGAGACAGGGCCTTGGTTCTTTGACACTGGTTTGTAATTACCTTTGGTATCGCGTAAAAAGATATTTTCTCTCCCACTTTTTCACCTGAGCGATTCGAACACTTTTTAACCAGGCAGTTAACCATATTACCTTACAATTAACCTTTTAGCTAATTAAATATACAAGTTGCAAGAGCGACGCAGTTTAGCCGTGCCAGTCTGCCAGAAATGCAGAAGGAATTTGGCCACAGTGACCACACTAATGGCGGCCTCTATTTTCTATTCTCGCAATACTATATATTAATACTTGTTAGCTCTATCTATCCTTGCCGAAACGTCATCGATGACGTAGGGGCGCACACTATGTATAACCAGGAATACATAGATTTACTACTTGGAATCCTTAAGAGGCCATTTTATGGGCCTGGGTGTCTGACTGAAAGGGGAGGAGGTGTAGAAACCGTCACCGCTGACGTCATGCATAATTTATTTGACGTATTTTGCGACCTGCGCCGCGACTCCCGCGACCTATGCGCGGTGAACCCGAAAGTAAACATGATACGTCGTCTGAACAAGTAGACCAAGGATTACGTTTCCAAAAAAAGGCAAGACTTGCTTTCTGTTAAAAACTCGATATTACTATTCTCACTGGGTGGAGTAAAAATTTAATTCCTTCCACTCTTCAGTAAAAGTTATACAAAAACAAAACATCAGTATCCCTATGCAAAGGCTTAGGGTTTAAGGGGAAGTAAACGTCATATTTTCTCGAAATTATTATAGCATTCGTTTTCAATACTGAATTTCGAGCTACACTAACTTCTAAATCGTCGACATTAGTTACAGTTAGAGAAATTTCCGCCTCAAAAACGTCGTTAACGTCAAACTGTTCCAAGTTCTGGCACTTTCCGACCATTTCGGAGCCGAAACTGATGCAGACGACAGCTTAAAAGGTCATGATCTCGATCTGTCCCACACATTCGCATAACCAATGAGACGCGAGGAAGGAGGAGCAGGTGGTTTAAAAGTTTTTGGCGCTTCCCTTCAGAGTCAATCAGATATTTGTGTGGGGTCTATGGCCTCTTAAAGATTCCAAGTACTAAATCTATGTATTCCTGGTATAACTAAATGATTTTAGGTAATTAAGCTAGACTAACGATTACAGGTAATTAAGCTAGATTAACGTTTACAGGTAATTAAGCTAGATTAACGATTACAGGTAATTAAGCTAGATTAACGATTACAGGTAATTAAGCTAGACTAAAGATTACAGGTAATTAAGCTAGACTAAATATTACAGGTAATTAAGCTCGATTAACGATTACAGGTAATTAATCTAGATTACCGGTGGCGGGTAATTAAGCTAGATTACCGGTGGCGGGTAATTAAGCTAGATTACCGATGGCGGGTAATTAAGCTAGATACCGATGGCGGGAAATTAAGCTAGATTACCGATGGCGGGTAATTAAGCTAGATTACCGATGGCGGGTAATTAAGCTAGATTACCGATGGCGGGTAATTAAGCTAGATTACCGATGGCGGGTAATTAAGCTAGATTACCGATGGCGGGTAATTAAGCTAGATTACCGATGGCGGGTAATTAAGCTAGATTACCGGTGGCGGGTAATTAAGCTAGATTACCGATGGCGGGTAATTAAGCTAGATTACCGATGGCGGGTAATTAAGCTAGATTACCGATGGCGGGTAATTAAGCTAGATTACCGGTGGCGGGTAATTAAGCTAGATTAACGATCACAGGTAATTAAGCTAGATTACCGGTGGCGGGTAATTAAGCTAGATTACCGATGGCGGGTAATTAAGCTAGATTACCGATGGGGGTAATTAAGCTAGATTACCGGTGGCGGGTAATTAAGCTAGATTACCGGTGGGGGGTAATTAAGCTAGATTACCGATGGCGGGTAATTAAGCTAGATTACCGATGGCGGGTAATTAAGCTAGATTACCGGTGGCGGGTAGTTAAGCTAGATTACCGGTGGCGGGTAATTAAGCTAGATTACCGATGGCGGGTAATTAAGCTAGATTACCGATGGCGGGTAATTAAGCAAGATTACCGGTGGCGGGTAATTAAGCTAGATTAACGATTATAGGTAATTAAGCTAGATTACCGGTGGCGGGTAATTAAGCTAGATTACCAATGGCGGGTAATAAAGCTAGATTACCGATGGCGGGTAATTAAGCTAGATTACCGGTGGCGGGTAATTAAGCTAGATTACCGATGGCGGGTAATTAAGCTAGATTACCGGTGGCGGGTAATTTAGCTAGATTACCGTTGGCGGGTAATTAAGCTAGATTAACGATTATAGGTAATTAAGCTAGATTACCGGTGGCGGGTAATTAAGCTAGATTACCGATGGCGGGTAATTAAGCTAGATTACCGGTGGCGTGTAATTAAGCTAGATTACCGGTGGCGGGTAATTAAGCTAGATTACCGATGGCGGGTAATTAAGCTAGATTACCGTTGGCGGGTAATTAAGCTAGACTACCGGTGGCGGGTAATTAAGCTAGATTACCGATGGCGGGTAATCAAGCTAGATTACCGGTGGCGGGTTATTAAGCTAGATTACCGTTGGCGGGTAATTAAGCTAGATTACCGATGGCGGGTAATTAAGCTAGATTACCGTTGGCGGGTAATTAAGCTAGATTACCGATGGCGGGTAATTAAGCTAGACATCTGGTGGCCGGTAATTAAGCTAGATTACCGTTGGCGGGTAATTAAGCTAGATTACCGGTGGCGGGTAATTAAGCTAGATTACCGTTGGCGGGTAATTAAGCTAGATTACCGGTGGCGGGTAATTATGCTAGATTACCGTTGGCGGGTAATTAAGCTAGATTACCGGTGGCGGGTAATTATGCTAGATTACCGATGGCGGGTAATTATGCTAGATTACCAATGGCGGGTAATTAAGCTAGACTGCCGATAAGCATATGACTTGTGTTGGTGCACAATTCTTTGACACCTGTTGGTGCTCAGATCTATGGAATGCTCAGGTCTACTTAATCTTTTTGTGGTATAACTACCGCTTGCTCTGTGATTTGCATGTGAAAATGACGGGAAAGCAATTTTAGTTTGACTGGACGTTGGATGTAAAGTCAAGCAGTGAGGTTTGAAGTTATGTAATAGATGCTTGGTCAGTTCAAAAGCTTTAACTTATGTAAGTGCAACGCCCTAAAACGTTTTCTCTCCTAAGGTTTCTGAACTATTTTAATTAATATTAAGACTGAAGTAACAGATATTAATAAAAACTGTCTTTGTAGACAAGGACGGGAAAAAGTAAGAGATAAGTGTAGAAAATTAAATGCCTGAAGTAACAGATATTAAATTTTCACTTTTGAACACATGATTATAAAACATCAATTATTTGAAAAAATTCTTATCTTAGTTTTTTTCACCAAAATTTCATATGCGGAAAAACTTTTTAACGTTATTTACCCTAGTATTTTGCTCCCAATATTAGCTCTAGAAAAAGGCTTCTTATTTACCCTAGTATTTTGCTGCCAATATTAGCTCTAGAAAAAGGCTTCTTCAAGAATTTTTAAAGGATACTAGCTTTTTACTACGTTTTACCAGGGAGGAGAGACTGACATGGTCTTTAAGAAGGTTCAAATACTTGCATATCTGAATAAATTGAGATTTACGAGTTTCATTTTTATACTTTTAAATGAGAAATATTGCGAAGCGGAAAGTAACATAGGCAGTTTTATTGTGATGTTGATATTAGTGTCGAAAAAATCTGTAGATTGATCGTGATCTTTAGAGAGCTTTACATTACGTCATTTTTTGAAAATTCGAAAACTTTGAAATTAACGAACACTTCTTGTTTTGATACGGTTTTTACTTTATCAGCTATTAACGTTTTTCTGTCCATTTTATTCTCCTTATAGGGCTCAACCTGATTGGAATATTTGAGAGAAAAAATGGAAAACGCGTATTATTTTTAAAATGAAATATAAGTGTCATATTAAAATATTTTTACTAAAGTAATTTTGGTGAAAAAAACTAAGATAAGAATTTTTTCAAATAATTGATGTTTTATAATCATGTGTTCAAAAGTGAAAATTTAATATCTGTTACTTCAGGCATTTAATTTTCTACACTTATCTCTTACTTTTTCCCGTCTTTGTCTACAAAGACAGTTTTTATTAATTTACCTTTCGGCTCACTCTGAACCGTTGATGTCTCTTCATTTCAGACACGAAAATCAAAGCCAAAAGTTTACTTCACCTCAGGCCTCAATTATTTACTCTTTGTTTCACTAAGCCTATTGCGGATAAAACTTGTTATTCCCGCCGGAGTCTAGGTTTTAGTTTTCTTCATAAAATCACTAAACCAAGGATTATTCTATATACAGATGTAGTATAGCTTAAGCAATATATAAACAGCCATTTCAAATAACAATATTAAAAATATTCTTTGGAATATCAAAATGAAACAGAGCTTTAAGGCTACAAAAGTACTAAATGCATCATAATTACGAAAAATACTTCCACATATTCACTTTATATTATGGAAAAAGGGAATATTAAGGTTCTGTATGATATCTTAACACATCAACACAAGGCTAACTGCTAACGCGACGCACTAATGTAACAATGGACGGACACACAGAGACAAAAGATAGACTGCTTTTTAACTCTTTCCGTATTAATTTTGAGTTGAGAAACAAGATTATCTTAAATATTAAAATAAATATAATTAATATTAAATATTTTCTTCGTCAGTTGTTTGCCTTATTGAGCGTTACATCGTTTTGATAAAGAACAATTAAACATTCTTGAGAGACTTGACTAATATTGGCGTTTGAAATGAAGCATACGCCGGTTGCTTCGCCTTACTCAAATAGGTAGTATATAAGGGTGTCGAACTATAGTTTAAAGCAAGAACAACCGCAATTGCGAAAACCTTTGGTGGACAACCCACCCTAGGGAGGCTAGACGTTTCTCGTAACCCTAGCTGATCGCCGCGAATGTCTTAAACCAAACGATGACGATGGAGTTAGAAGCCAATGAGACAGGTTGGTGTCTATGTGGAATAGACGGAAGACCAGTAGATGGTGGTGCTTAGAAGCCAGTATGTACAGACTGGTGTCCAAGTGGGATGGACAAAGACCAGAAGATGGTGGTGATTAGAAGCCAGTATGTACAGACTGGTGTCCAAGTGGGATGGACGAAGACCAGAAGATGGTGGTGATTAGAAGGCAGTATGTACAGACTGGTGTCCAAGTGGAATGGACGAAGACCAGAAAATGGTGGTGATTAGAAGCCAGTATATACAAACTGGTGTCCATGTGGGATGGACGAGGACAAAAAGATGGTGGTGATTAGAAGCCAGTAAGTACAGACTGGTGTCCGTGTGGGATGGACAAAGACCAGAAGATGGTGGTGTGAGAACTGAAGTAGAGGAGCCATTTCCGCGACTGTGAAAGCAGTTCGGAAATGGCGAACACGTTTGCTCCGATTTGGAAACTGCGAACGCGGTCACGTGGGTGTAACAACAGACACACACACAGACACACAAACACGATCGTTACAGAACCTCTCCGTGACATACGTCACTCGGAGAGGTAAAAAGATAGCGCTATTCACTCATTAGGGTAAGGTATAGAGGGGTTATCCACTCATTAGGGTAGGGTATAGAGGGGCTATTCACTCGTACGATATGGCTACTATTACGAGCCCTTGGGCCGTCTTGTTTTGTAATTCATTTTGATTGGCTGAAGTAATGAAATGAAAAAGTTGAGTCAGCAAAAATTGGATCACTGATCCAGTTTTTCCTAGCCAACTTTTTTGGTGACTCAACTCATCCAGCGTCTATTCACACGATCCAAGTAGTTGAGTCAACTCGAGTTGACCCATCAAGCTGAGTCAAAAAGTTGGATCGTCTGAAAGAGCCTTAATTTGTAAACATCTTGTATCAGATCTACCACGTCTGTACTATTTAGCTAATTTTAGCACCGTGTATCTATGAGACCTAATGTAGGTCAGCGGTTTTGTCTAACAGACCCTTTTTTAGTGTACACTATTCAGAACTCATTAATTCCGCAAAAGTTCTAAAAATGTTCTAAATAATAGACGGTCTCGATCGTATGTAATTTTGAATATCCACTTTTCAGATTTCATTCTTCTTTAGTAAGAATTGTAAAACTTTTATCAGTTTAGTAAACGATAACAGAGAAGATATTTGTAATAATGTCAAGACATCGGAAGAAGAAAAGTAATACTCATAGATCCATTTAAAACGTACCCTATTATTATTATTGTTGTTGAGGAGGGTAAGCGCCCTAGCACCGATGCCAAAGGCATATTGCGCATCCTCGTAATCAGGCTTTGAATAGGCCTGTAGCTGCAGCGTAGCGAAGAATTCGCTCCACCGCAATAGAGGAGACCCCCGAGGGTTCCAGAGTGTGTGAATCAAAATATTCTAGTCTGAGCGAGGCGAAGCAGTCGCACTCGCAAAGTACGTGAGCGGATGTTTCTTCCTTCTCCTGACACGACCTACAGAGAGGGTCGTCGGCAAGACCCATCAGATGGAGGTGCCTATTAAGCCGACAATGCCTGGTCAAAAGACCGGTGGCCAGCCTAATATCCCATCTGCTGAGCGAAATTAGGTCTCTAGCACGAGACCTGCAGGGACCATTGACTAACAGTTTTGTCTGTCTCTGGCCCTCCATGTTATGCCAGAGCTGGTTTTGTATGGCAGTCAACCTGTCATGCAGACACCGTTTGACGTGCCTGTAGGGGATGGGGACGGCCGGCTCCGGCCCCAAGAGCTTGGCCTCCGCACCCCTTTTCGCAAATCTATCGGCTTGCTTATTGCCATGATATCCGCTATGCCCTGGCACCCAGTACAACAGAACCCTGTTGCAGGATGCCAGTCGCGCTAGCAGATCAAGGCAGCTACGCACCAGTTGAGAAGTAAGACACTGGTTCGGCGCGTTCAGGGCAGCCTGGCTGTCAGAATAAATTCTCACAGTCCGTCCGGTATACCCTTTGTTAATACAGTAATCTGCGCAATAACAGATCGCGGCAATTTCCGCCTGGAACACACTAGCGAAGGTGCCCAGGCAAGCAGAAAAGCCGACCCTTGTGGTTTGGCAGTAGTAACCGGCGCCAGCGCCGGAATCAGTCTTGGAGCCATCGGTGAACCAAATAGTTTCACCCCCAGTGCCAAGAGGCAGCAGGTTAGTCCACTCTGCCCTACTGGGGAAGTGGATGCTGAATGGCTTAGTGAAATCAAAACTGGTAACGGTTTTGTCAGAGCACATCGTAAGCGACGGCTCAAGTGCGGCGTACTCCCGAAAGAGCTTCGTATGGCTGTAATCCCAAAGTCTTGGAACCCAGCAGCCACTAATGTTGAGCCTGTAGGCCCCCATGACAGCCTCCTCCTCAATGAAGAGATGAAGAGGAAGCATGTCAAGGAGCACCTCCAGGGAAGCAGTTGGGGTCGATCTCATGGCCCCCGTAACACCAATGCAGGCAAGCCTTTGAAGCTTGCGCAGGGCAGCCTGCACCGTCTTAAGCCGGACCCTTGTCCACCAGACAAGTGCCAAGTAAGATAGTATGGGTCTGATGATCCCAGTATAGAGCCAGTGTACAGCCTTGGGGTTGAGGCCCCAAGTCTGGCCGACAGAGCTCCTGGTCCTCCAGAAGAGCATCTTGGCCACCTATGAGGTGTAACGTGAACTACGGGTTAATTTCGCGTCGAAAATTCGCGGGAAATTTGAAATTCAAAAAGTTTATTTATGACGAATCTTATTATGCGGTTACACCAAATCCAGCCAGCCGACCAGCCGTCCAGCCAACAGAGGTCGGAACAATACTTTTCAGCTCTAAAGAGCGCAAAAGTAAAAACTGGGTAGGCTTTACTTCCGGAAACCAGCGCATGCGTACAGCGTATAGTCATGGATAAAGAATGCACGTGAGGAAAAATAAATTTCCTCGCGTGCATTCTTTCGAGTTTTTAAATAAACATTAAGCCTATCAGCTATCATCTTATAGTATCATATGATCATATCTTGGCACTATGGCTTTAACTGACTCAACAACGTCCTATAATGCTAACAAATTTGGCATCGAATTGGTTCGTATATTTTCAAACAAACAAAATGATCTCTTGTCTTTTAAAGAAACAGAAATTAAAGAAAAGCCTCTGTAAAAACATTTGTGCAGTGCTAGGTTCCACGGGACGGCGCGAAAAACGACCAGGCAGAGTGGCAGACCGCTTCTGCGCATAAGCGGAAGTCAGCTGCAACCCCCCCCCCTCCGGACACAAGCGCGGCATAGAGAGATGCACTACGGAAGGCATATCTTCCGATCCTTGTGTTTATTGGCATAGTGAAAAATCCAAGATATAATACCGAATGATTCTAAAATTCTAATTAGTTTAAGATTTTATGGATGCATTGAGAGTAGCACCTCAGACTATGGCTTTATAATAGAAGCTTTAACATGCAGGTAATGCCGGGTAGCTTAGTTAGTATTATATAAAAGTACTTCTAAAATTATGAACAGTTCCCGTCAAAGGTTGGGAATCCAGAAAAAAAATGTAAAAATACTTTATGGCGGCGAATTTTATCTTACTAACAACGTTAATGTACCTTTTATCTTCATAATTTCGGAACTTTTCAAGTTCCGCGTATCTTCAACAACATGAAAAATTGCTATCGATGCAACAAATCGTTCAGAAAGCTTGACATTTGGTCGATCAGTGACCAGGCCTGAACCGAGTTGGAGTTTAGTGGAATAAGGCCATCAAGAAATGCCATTAGTCTGAAAACTAATAACCTTGTGGTTTTAACGGGCTCCTATTTATCTAGAAACGACGAATAATTGACCTTGTTACGCTATACCTTTCGGTAATAACGGACCAAGGAGAATGGCTTTATCCTTTCTTTTCCTTCCTGGTCGCCTACCCGTACGTTAATTAGTTCCAATGATCCAATACGTCCCATCACCCGTCTCACCATCCAGACCCTCCCCCAAAAGGATCGGGTAATTTATTAGGGGATGCTATAGGGTGATTCTTTTTCTCTTTACCTATTTGGCTCGTAAAATTTGACGACCATTTCCCGTACTATCAAGAGTAAATCTAGCCTCGGGGTAAAGAAATATTATCTTAGGTATAAGAATGTTTTTCATGTAATTGCATTATTAGTATGAGATGGCAACTTGAGCTCATTTATACAAATAGAACGGATCAGGACAATATTTTGTGTAAATGTCGACTTACTACTCGTTTAAATCGGGTTCATCAGTCATTTATTTTGCTTTAAACGCAGTGCTGTAGATCTGTCAATTATCATACTGATTATTTTTACGTCGTCAGTGCATTAAATTAACATAACGTTAGGCTACTTTTAAAAATTATAAAATTAATAGGGCCCAAGTGTATAAAGTTTTTAAATCTTCATTTACATTGGCGATTCAAGTAGGCTCTTTCAGACTATCCAATTTCTTGACTCAAAAAGTTGTATCAACTTGCCCAACCTTTGAAGGTAAAAGTGAAGTAAATCCTTCCTTTTTACACGACTGAACTTTTACCGGCAAATGGAACTTTTAAGCGCCACCTACCTTGGCGAAAAAGGCTTTTTTTGTAATTCATTTTGATTGGCTGAAGAAATTAAATGAAAAAGTTGAGTCAGCAAAAATTGGATCACTGATCCAATTTTTCCTAGTGAACTCTTTTGGTGACTGAACTTATCCAGCGTCTATTCACACGATCCAACTAGTTGATTCAACTCGAGTTGACCCATCAAGCCGAGTCAAAAAGTTTGATCGTCTGAAAGAGCCTTTACATGGGCTGAAATAGCTAAATCTCCTAATTCACAAAAATTTCGAATTCTTCAAGATACCGCGCATTCACTAGCATATCGTACACCTGTTTTATTTTTGGCTCTAGAAGTAACAGTCGCTGATGCGAGTTTGAGAGAGAAGATGAGGTCTTTACTTCAAGGCTTGATTTACTCTTGGTAATGGTGGTAGCCATTCGAGTCGTTTCGGCGACCAAGTACCCCCTTAAACTAAATCAGGATAAATCGACTGAAAAAGAAGAAAGGGGATATAGATCAGTCCCAAAGTCGAGATTCATTTTTAAGCCACGATCTCTAAAGAATGTCGTTTACTTCCGACCCCTTGTGTTTCCCCGCAAAAACTTTATACCACGCGCCGTACTCGATTTACGACTAGAGATATAATTTATTACCGGAATTTCGTCGAATTGAGGTCGTCCATTTGTAATCTTTCGCTCCTTCTCTTAGTTATTTTTTTTAACTCGAAAAAAATGCCATCTTGCTTTTGTATCTCGATTTTTAGAAAAATCTGGTGACTTTCGGCGTAAACTAAAAAGTTTTTAACTGTAATTCTCTTTCCCTCCATTTTTTAAAATCAAAATAAAAAGGGCCCGAATATATTAAGGACTCTTATGTCCTAACAATCCTTCCATATCCTGGAGTTAGAGTATGCTAAAAATTTCACTAAGAGTTATGGCATAGTTTTAAAAATGATTTTTTTTTCTTCTCCGAAAGTTCAAGATCTTCGAAGAGACCTAATGACTTTGCGAATAAATCGGCTTCCATCAAAAAATATCTAAACGTGTTTTCTGCCAAGGCTTAGATGAATTATAGCTGAAAATATTCGAAAGAACGAATTTATTGAGTATCATAAAAATAACATCTAATTGTATTTTAGAATTTTTTACTGATGAGAATTCAAGTGGTTCGAAAATACTTGGGTGTGTGTAGAAGAAACGTTTTATTGTGAGATTTTGAGTTAATTTTTTAATTTCATGCCAAAAAGTTTTTAAAAAGTGTTAATAACTTGTATTGAAATAAGTACCGAAATACATATATGCCACAAGTGAATGGTTGCCTACGAAAAATCTCACTGAATCTAGGATTCCAGACTGGTAACTTTGTTTAGCACAACCTATAAAATTATATTTTCGCCACACACTATGTTTCTATGGGGCAAAGCCAAATTAAAAAAAAAATCAAAGTTTAGTTCTTTTGCATCCAGATAAGAGTACATGTAAGCTGTGACGAGTATTAAATCCCTTTCAAATCTCAGTTATAACGATTAAAGTGTATTGTTCTATTTTAGCAAAACAGATATTAGCATGAATCTATATAACTATGAATATACAGCTGCATTACGCTGTCTAACCTCTCGATAAGGTTTGGGCGGGGCTTAGCGAAAGGAGACATCAGTCACGTGTCTGCTAGTGTTAGGAGCGGGAAGGGGAGTCCGGGGGTGTGTAAATTCGAAACGTCACTTCCTCTTGTCTTGTGATTGGCTATTAGAGCTACGCAAAACGCGTCAAAGCTAGGAGGTTAACACCCAAACCAAATCGACATGATAGAAGGGGCATATGATAGAGTTGTATATTCATGGTTATATAGATTCATGATATTAGAAGATTGTCAAAATTTGCCTAGAAACTTTATTACGCTAAAAAATGATATCTTACTTATAAACCATGTTTCGTCACAGTACATGGTATATTCCCATTGGATAGAAATCCCATTCGAAAGAAGTCCCAATAGGACGAACTTGCCCAATGGACAGAAATTGCATTAAAGGGAGGGTGAAGTAGAAAATCAGGAGATTTTTTATCGATTCTTCTACTAATTATAAGACCAATCTGCATAGTGAAACATTCAGGAAATACTCCCGAGTGATTTTAAAATTTAAATTAGGTGCAGATTTTAAGGATATATATATAAATAAGGACGTCCAACCCATCGTCTAACGCCCTGCCTTTTTACTAACAAAATTCTCGTGGCTCGCTCCATATGTCTCGCGCCACGATTGTCACGTCGCGTGCAAATTTTATCAAATCTCGTGATAAATTTCATTCGACGCGGAACGTACCACGAGAGTTTTGTAAAAAAAAAGGCAGGGCGTTACGCGATTGGTCGGAGGTCCTTCTTTAAAATTATCCTTAAAATCTGAACCTAAATAGAATTTCAAAATCATTCGTCAGTATTTCCAGAATGTTTCACTATGCAGACTGGTCTTATAATTTGCAGAAGAATCGATATAAAATCACTTGATTTTCTACTTCACCCTCCCTTTAAGACGAAAGGTCTCAACGGAGTCCATTTGGACGAAACGTCCCAAAAGGCAGAGAAACGATTTGTTAGAAATACCTATGTACAATGAGCGAGCGAGAGCGCATGGATGCCACCGACTAAACGCGATGCACAAAGTGAAATGAATCGCGGTTAGATCAGGCTAGGTTTGATTGGAGTATTTAAAAATATGACTGACAAATAAAATTGACATGAATTGCGGTTAGGGTACGTTAGGTTTGTTTTGAAGAATATAGTGAAAGGAGCTGATTTTTCGCTAATATGTTTTGTTTTGAAAGATGGATCGTCACGACGTTGGTAAAATTACACCACGAATATATCCTCGCTACGTTAACTTTAAATGAAAGGTACAAGGAACCCGTTGCAGCGGATGATATCAATCACCAAAAAATGTCCTTAATTGTTCTATTGTTCTCTTGGATATTGTCGTGTATAACATTCTTTTATACCTGTAAATGGGTATATTTTGTTTACATAAGCCATACTTTTATGAAAACTGAAGCTTTTTCATTATTAAGTATTGTTCTAAGTCCAAAATTTATAGTGGTCGGCATTTGGATAGGATAATATCTGTTTGTTTTATCTTTATCCATAATTTTAAATTATCCACGGGAAGTCCATGATTAATGCAATGTAATCACGAATAATTATCTGATTATTATCCATGGATAACTGATTAACCAAAATTCTGTGGATTATCTTGTCCAAACGCCGACCACTAAAAATTTATCGTTTTTATAAATGGAAACAAGACTTATTTTTAACAAATGGGACTTCGTTAGATTTCCTCTTCAGCATTCAATATGTGACACGTTTGGACACAACAAGCTTTCTCTTTGTGCATTTTTCTTGTGCTAGTTTGGGTCTTCTGTTCAATGAGAATTTGATTTCGATTCATTCGGGAAATACCAATTTTGTATTACTGTTCAATGGGAAATAATTTTTGTTCATTGGGACACATTTGTTTTTAATTCGGACGTATGGGGTTTCTACCCTATGGGATTCTGTCCAATGGGACCCTAGCGAGTACACGATATCAAATGAATACAACTGAAATTTTAAATAACAAAAGACGTCAAAAAATGTAAATACGATAAAATTCGGGTAGAAAGAAGCTAGAATGTTTAAAATATACTTTCCGAGTTTTGCAAATTGGGATTAATTTGTTAGCAAAATGGTAAAAAAAAGACTTGGTTTGCCCAAGCCTAAAAAACAAAACGATAAGAGTTTTTCCAGTTGACTGAAGCTTGGATATTAAATTTATTCTATTGAATTTTAAAGACAATCCGTATTTTACTACTCTTTAGAATTTAATTCAATCTTATGATTTTACTGGTAATGGATTTATTTCATATAAATTAATTGAAATAAAACATTACTTATCTCAGATTTTTCAACAACAATTCCATTTTCCTAAACCATTTTATCATGAAATTAATTTTTACAAGGGAGAACGTGTTTTAATTTTCAAATAATACTCTCATTAAAAACATATTATAAATGGTCTATTCGAATACAAAAGGGGGAACTTTTATCACCTTTCATATATTTGATAAAGGAGTTTATTTTTTCTTTATGCACAGTCACTATTATCAAATGTGGATGAGAGGGAAAGTATGACAATGGCCATAGAGCCTGTGTTAAAAACCGCGGACATCAAAGCTTCGCCAATAACTATTTAGTCTACTAGTGACTGATGGACTTGCAAACTCTCGGCTGAAAGTAGTTCAGACATTTTTGCTCCTTCCATTAGTGGTCGGCGTTTGGACAAGATAATCCACAGAATTCTGGTTAATCAGTTATCCATGGATAATAATCAGATAATTATTCGTGATTACATTGCATCAATCATAGACTTCCCGTGGATAATTTCAAATTATGGATAAAGATAAAACAAACAGATATTTTCCTATCCAAATGCCGACCACTACTTTCCATCTTTCCAGTAACCCACGCAATAGACTAACTACTTCCGTTTTCCCAGAGAAGCAAAGCAAGTCGCTGTTATCCCTGTGACAAAAAATGTCAGAAGCGTCCATCCTGGTGTGAGGAAATCCATGTTGAATGTACTGAACTGAACAAATAGCGTTAGAAATTGTATGGCCTTAAAGTGCCCCTCCCTTAACCCATATTTTCTATAGTACAACTATGATTTTAAAGTAATTGAACTTAAATTTCCGAAATATACCTTGCCCATTTCGTTGATAGCCATTATTGGTAACTATTCCATCAGGAAACGCGTCAGAATTAACTAAATACAAACTCATAATACGACTTAACTTTAATTCAGAAAACTTGTTTATCTAAAACTTACCTGAACTCCAGACGCTGGTTAATATCAATAATACCGAACAAATCCAATTAGGTTTAACAAGTACCATAATTAATTTTTACTTGGGGAAATTTAAAAGAGTACTTTTCCAAGTTAATTTCAGTTGGCACTCATCGGGCCCCCAGAAAAAAAACGCTTTCCTGACTTATGAAGATTAAATTCAAAAAAGCTTATCAAAAAAATGCTAACAAGACAGTTTCACAGGAATATGTGAAAGAGCTGTGGCAATCCTATTGCATGCATAAACGGCATGTGACGCAGGTGGTTGCGCGCAAGATCGGTGAAGTGAATCGGGCTACGGAACACGATATTTTGTCCGATAAACGTTTGGCGGGCAAGAAGTTCTGGCGGTTGTTTAACCCACCAATACGGTCTCAGACAGTGGCGGCAGTAAAGGCCGCGGATGGGTCGACATTGTTGACGGGTCCAGAGGCCATACGAACGAGGGTATCTGAATTTTACCGAGCAGAGGAAGCCGCTTTCGTCCAGTGTCACGCCTCTCTTTCCGAGCCGGTTGTGCGGGTAGGGCTGGAGTGTACTGGTTCTCTTAATGAGGACATTCAGTTACCGGAAGTGGATGTTGCTCTGAACGCCCTTCCAATGGGAAAAGCTGCGGGCGAGGACACTATCTCATATGACCTCCTAAAGTCTCTCGACGGGTGCTCGCGAAGGATATTGTGTGACTTGTTTAATGGTATCATGCGCACTTCCGCTATACCCACGTCGTGGGGGCTCACCGAAATAAAACTTTTATTCAAAGGTGGCGGGAAAGACATTGAAAACCTCGCTCCCTTCCGTCCAATAGCCCTGTCACAGTGTTTATCTAAGCTATTTATAGCTATTTTAAAAGCTAGGCTAGATTGTTTTGTTGAAGACAAGCTTTGGGGGAATTGCAAAACGGTTTCAGGAGGGATAGGAGAGCCGCCGATAGTCTCTTTGTCGTATCTCAGTTGATGCATATTGCTCAAATTGAGCACCGCCCAGTGATTTTTGCCTTTCTAGACCTACGGAAGGCGTATGACAGCGTCAGTCGTCCGAGATTGTGGGCAACCATGGTGGCCTTGGGCATCCCTGTCAGTTTTGTAAATCTTATAGCCACGCTATACGAAGATGTGAAGTATCGCTTTTGGTTAGGGGGTGTAGCAACGGAGTTTATTCCCAGCGAGGTAGGGTTGAAACAAGGGTGTCCCTTGTCTCCGATTCTTTTCGCGTTATACATGGAACCTCTAGATAGGATATTGCGCGCATCCAATTATGGATTCCCTCTGCGGTACCCGGGCACCGCAAACCAGGGCCTTAGAATACCGGGGGGTTTCTTTGCGGACGATATTTTTGCGGTAGCGGAGTCAAGGGTAGGCTTACAAGCCATCCTGGATCTTTGTGGATCGTACGCCACAGAATATGGGTTGACTTTTAGCACCGACAAGTGTGTCGTCCTGGCAAATAACACACCTATTCAGGGTGGCTCGACCCCTTTTTCAATCCAGGGTGGTATTTTATCGGAGGTGTCGGAAGTGACGTACCTAGGTGTCAGGCTAACAAATGGGGCGAATTTTTTGGAATGCCAGGAAAATCTTTTGGCGGCGAAGGCCACCCGTATGGCTGGAGCCATTAAACATAAGGGGTTTCATTCCTATAATAAGTACAGTGTTATGCGGACTTTATGGAAAGCGGTGGGGGTTCCGGCGCTTACGTACGCGAATGAAGTTTTATGCGTCAGCGCCGCTACGTGTCGCCGATTAGATCAGGCCCAGTTTTCTGTCGGTAAGGCTGCGTTGGGCGGGAATTTTCTGACTGCCTACGCCGCAGTCAAGGGTGAAATGGCCTGGTCGACCTTCGAGGAGAGGGAGGCCAAGAGTAAACTCCGCTACCTGGGACGATTTTTCTTCATGGAGGACTCACGCATTGCGCACCGGGTGTTTCTTTACATCCGGGCGATGCCCCGTAAAACTAAATGGTTACGGCGCGTAGAACACCTGCACGAGCACTTTGGTGCCGGTGTGTCTAGGCGTGATGTGGATAACCTCCGTGCTTGGTACAGTGAGATTGATCGGGTGGTCGCGGCATCTTCTCAGGACCGTTGGCGGGTAGAACTCAATCGTCACCCGAGTTTGTCCCTTTACGCCTCGAAGGAACGACCGGCACTTGAACCTTTTTACTCAAACTCGATCTCAAGTGGGTATTTTTTCTTGGCAAGGACAGGTGCGCTTCCTACTGGCGCGCGATTAGCTCATATCTTCGGTAACGTGGAGCCTATTTGTTCTAATTGTGGGGCTGATCGAGAGGACATAGAGCACATAATTTTGGAGTGTCCGGCTCTCAACGGGGTGAGGGAGTTGTACCGGGAGTTTGGCGAGGTGACTCTAGCGAATAGCCTGGCTCTGGGAAACACTTTCGACAGAGATTTAATAGAGGTGACAAAAGGGATTCTACTTAAATGGGCGTCTCTCCGCATATCTTAACCTGATCGGCAATTTTAAGGAATAAAGTAGTAGCAACCTTTAGTGTAAATAAGTATTTCTAAGTAATTGTTATTGTACGTGTGGTATTGTAAATAGTTTTCGTTATTAGTTTTTGCCATTGTAAGGTGCATATTGCACCGTTTCGTTTTTTCATTTTTTCCGGACCTGTGAACCCTCCTTTGAGGGTTCCTCCCTGTTTCAAAAGGGATTTTTAAAATTGGGTCAATAAACCATTCATTCATTCTAGCTCATTCTTATCTTAAAGGTGAGTTCATACGACGTTCCAATTAAGATATGAAAGAAGCAGAGGTACAAAATATCCGTTACAGTTGCTTCAAATATTTATCTTATGTCGCGCTACAATTTAAGTTCCTTCTTTACTTACCTACTTCCGGTACAAGGTACGAAATTGAAACACCCAACATTTGTCTTGAGTCAAAATTAAACACATTTATGTTGTATTACTTTATTAATTAATTGAAATAGTAATTTTCAAAACGGAAATTCGGTTTAAGAATATATAAGAGACAACATAAGTTCATAAGATATGTTCCATAAGTTTGTCACGAAGAGACGTAGGTCTAGGTAGTGTCATCCTTATGGATCATATCTTATAATTTTATGCAGACAATGACACTATTGGAATTGATTACACCACACTAGAATCAGTTGTCTCGTTATCATTACGTCTAAGTACATCTGGTAAGTTATCGAAACCCACACTGTTAGACCCGGCACTCTGCTGGGATCCGCGACTCTCATTGTTGAGGTCATAAAATCGGCTTCGAGACAAGCTTTTGTTAATGGTTGTTCCGAAACTACTTGTGGTTTGGATGCTAGCGCGCCTACTTGAACCGATGTATGATGCTGGGGTGGTACGGGTATTAGAAGTACTCTGAACAAATCAGGATTCAATCAGATTGCTTCATTTTAGGGAACCCGCCACCAATAACCAATTACTTGACTTACTGATCTCCGTTTTGGTTTCGGTTTTATTCGGTTACAAAGACTCAGTATGGTCCATTGAATTAGAGCGACTATTTTTTTGTTCATGGCCACTTGAACCACAAAGATAGCTAATCCCTGTAAAATAGTTATAAGAAAAAAACTAAGTGTAGTCAGTAGTTCAAATTAGCTCTCAGTTAGTCTCTAGCATTACGTAGTATAGGCAAGAAGGAATTTACTATAAGTAGGCCTAAAAAGGCGTCCGGTGTGCGCGTGATAGTCGACAATCCCCCCTCATGGGTGGGGGAGGCTGGAAACCAAGGCGGGACTTAATATTTTATCTTACTCTATATTTTCCACCAGCTATCTCTTTTACCATTTCGTTAAGCCTTGGTTTGGTTTTGGGAACTCACGAAGTCATAAGTATAGTACACTTGATTGGATTTAGAAATAATTATAGAACGAACGATATTCACGTAGAGACACGTATTCAAAATCTATTAGGTTAGGTTCAAAACCATTAACTAACTTGTTAATGCCAATTAAAAACCATTCCCGAACCGTTTCAGCACCGCTGGTTGCCTCCATTTTCTGTTTACTTTGCTCGAGGTTTTTTATCTCTATTCGGAATACGTCAATCGCGTCTGTATGACCTATCCCCACGGGATCCAATAGGAAAGCGCAGAGCAATGACGGACATGAAAGGGGTGGGGCTTATTTGTCCACTAACACCGGCGTAAGAGTAGAAGCGTAAAATCTAGTGACTTAGGCATTCTTATAGTAAATTAATTCTTGGTATAGGTAATGTCATGCTTATGGAACATATCTTATAAGTTTATGGTTACACTTACCTGAAGTGAATTCAGAATCGTAAATACGTAAGCTCCAGTCAAACAGGAATCCTTCCAGAATAGAAACCCGAAACTCCATGTTAATCCCAGCAAAGGAATTAGGGTTAACGCGCCATAAATCCATTTTCTATATTTATATATATTAAATTGCCATTATGACCTCTAAATAACCTTGAATGAAAACTTATAAATACTTAGCGGCTTTCTTATTGTCAGTGGCTTTCTTAGAAATCACAACAGCCGTCCATAAGATATAAAATAAGGCTATGAAGTTAATCTACATTAAATTTGAATTATTAAGACTTGATTAAGGTTTAGCAAACAACCGCAAACCATACCGTAATTATTACTAAAACAGGACCAGTGAAACTCCATATCATACCATTATCGACGGATAACCAACAACTGCGAAATATCATGTCTTTAGGTCAACGGTCAATGATTAGGCCTAATTCTTAATAATTAAAAAACATACTGTTTGTTAGTACCATAACTCTTAGGGTTGATAGCAGCACTAATACCGACAATAACTAAAGGCATACCTGAGAAATTAACCCACTGAAGTCAACTTTCGGAAACAAAGTTTATATAAACAATAAACTTACCATATCCGCACAAGTAATACCTTTCGGTAAAGGGTCTACGTGGTTTAAAAACAACACACAAAAGAATATAAATATAAACAGACTCGAGGAACATCCAGAAGAACGCGGCCAAGAAAAAAAAGTGCATCAAACCAGCGATAATTGAACATAAAATCTACGCCGCAGATAAAACATTTAGGCTTCAGTATTCATAAATTAATCGGGATTTAGGACCTACTATGTTTTGTGTACGATCCAATCCAACCAACAGTATAATTTTTGATATCAGTAGACATATTGACAGGTTACGATGTATCATGTTGCGAATGGACCATAACTGCTTAAAGAAAGTGGTCAACAGAATGCAAATGGTCAAGGCAACAATGGACACGACGGAACCAACGAACGTGATGAACTTTAGGTTCATTTTGTTTGATTCGGACATCTCGTCCAAAACCCCGTGTACGTCCATCAAGACGGCAAAATTGGTCAAGTGGTCGAAAGCGCAAGTAGTGTGGGTCAAGTTACTGTCCACAATCGAGCACCCTTCCATGTCCCAGTTTTTAATGTGAAAATTCCAGAATGCGCAAACGGGATTTTCGGATGATAGATTTTTGTGAGTCACTATGAATGTGACGTTTTTTGATAATTGTATCGAGATTGTTTCATTTTCCACCAAGTTGATGTTTAAAACAGCACTGTTGACCTTTGTCCGGTCAGTGTGATTCGGCAATGAACTATAACAAGCATACGCCTTTGCACATTACCAATATTCCAAGCGCCCTAACCATAACTTACCTTCCATAACGTGCTAGTAAAACCTCTTGCATATTTTGTAAACTAGTGAACAATACAAAAGTGGAATTCGAACGATCCATTCTTGGTATATCATTCTCAAACCCGGATTTTAAGATTAGAGTCGATTCTCGGTTCGTGGTTACGTCCAAAGGTAGCACCAGGTCTTGGTCTTCATACCAACCCTTTTCGTGTTTGATAGCTTGCAACAAAACTTTACCCTTGATGACTGTACGAGTAGATTCTGCTGTGTAATTCATAGCGTGTATTAATGCAAATCCCACGGAATTGAAGGTTTCCAGTAAAGATTCCGCGGTTGTCACTCTGTCTTTCTAAAAAAAAGAATAAGATCTGAATATATCAATAAGGCCTATAGGTCCGTAAAAATACCTCTTGTAAATCAGTCCACTTTTCCGTTGAGTCTAAGAATGTATTCATGGTATCAGTTACCGAATCCGTCACATTTGCAATTACATCCAACCATTCGTTCGAAGTTAAGTTACCATCTTTGATCAATAAGGATGTTACATTTTTCATGACGTCTGTAATTGAGATGATGTCCCCGCCAGTGTTAGCTTGAGAAGCAGCGTTTAAGAGTGTACTGTACATTCCTGTTACGTCCGACGTATTTAGCTTTGTTATAAAAATGAAATATATTTCGATGGTTTTTTTAAGCTTTGGTTTTTCTTTCTCATACCGAGTTAAGTAACTTGTCAACGGATTTAGATCGGCAGCCGCTCAAATCCGGTGTCCTTGGAATCCATTTACCATTGGTACTGTCGCAAAACCACACAGCATTTCCTATATCATCTCCTGGAGACTTTTGCACAACTTTACCATCGCAATTATATTTCCAAGTCAGACCACGTGATTTTGTTTCGTTGCAACATACAATTTTCGTGGTTTTATCGAAGAATGGTTGTTCTTTCATCTCAGTTGTTAGGGACACTGTGGTACTAGCAGCCATAGTGGTGCTCTGAAATTCCATTATCGCAAGTAGCGTTCCAAGTTAAGCCATGCCAAACATAAATGGTTTCGCAACATACGGGTGCCGTGGTTGTGAGATCTATCGCTGAAGAGAGCGATGTGGTGTCCTGAACAGGTATCGTAGTTTCAAACGCAGTGGTTCTATTAAACATTTCAGTAGTTTTGACAATTGATTCAATGTCCGTGGTGGTATCGGTTGAAACGTTAATAGTGGTTGTTTCGTCTTTTGGTAATAATAACTCAGTTTAAACGTATTTCAACCTAAGTTGTCTAATAATTCTAAAACTGACCTCTATCTTCCAAAAGGCAGTAAAACGGCAATAAGTAGTTGTCGTTGAAGATTGTACGGAACAATTGAAGTGTTCCACTATCATTTAGTATTTTAACTCCAGCACTCAGTTCAGAAGTCCTGTTGTTATAAATTCATAAAAAAAAATTTCAGCTTTAAAATAAGGGTACACGTTACTCGTTTTTGCAATCATGGCCCAATGACCAAACTTCAATCTTTTCGTCCTCTGCAAAAAGTCCTTTGGTATCCGTCACTGTTCTATTCGTATCACTTTTAGTCAGGCAAGCTAACTCTGCATTTCGATTTTTACATGTCTCCCTCGCATCTGACCACGTTTTAAATTCGGAGAGAACTATATACACCACAAATGAAACACTTTTAGACAAATTAAGATCCAGTTGTAATAGGCTCCCCATAGTTTAATTTAAAAAATAACTAATTATCAATTCTTACACGTTAACTTTAATTTCTGTTTAACAACATCTAAAAGATGCAACAAGCAAAAGGCTCGTTAGTAGTACAGAGAAGTTAAAAACGACGAGAATCAAAATTTCGAACAATTACCTGAATGACCACAATTTAAAAACAATAACAAAATCAAGACAACATTAGGAAGGTACCAGAATGGTGCCATTTCTTCCCATTTATCGCGGAACTTTCTTAATTATTCTTTTAAAATATAGCACTCGGTTATTGAAAATTTATCTACGCTATTTCCAAGTTTAACGAGAGTATAATAATTATCTGGTGTTAAAAGCTCGTCTCGTACTCCGTTACGTTGTCAATTTTAAAATTTTCGTATTATTTCTTGGCCATCAATAAAACAGCGCGATATGAATTTCGTTATCGAAAAACATTCTCTCCCCTAAAAATAAGTTCGCGCTTTACGAACTTTTCAAAACCAACTGTCAAAGCAATCTATAGGACGATTTAGGAGTCCAGTGTTATAAGTGCTTATCCAATCCCGAGCTAATACCGTGTACAACCAACCCATAGCCAATTTAGATAAGCCTAAAATCATAATTTTGATTGCACCGCGATAGTAGTTAATTAACCCGAAGTTAATCTGAAGCAGTTCAATTTAGGCTTAAGACCCGTTTCTCTTTGAAAAAGTTCAATTTCGGCTTAGCAACTGTTACCCTAAATTTGAAAAAGTTCAATTTAGGCTTAGCAACTGTTACCCTAAATTTGAAAAAGTTCAATTTAGGCTTAGCAACTGTTACCCTAAATTTGAAAAAGTTCAATTTAGGCTTAGCAACTGTTACCCTAAATTTGAAAAAAGTTCAATTTAGGCTTGGCAACATTTACCCTAATTTTGAAAAATTTAATTTAAGCTTAGTAAATGTTACCCTAAATTTGTAAAAAAGTTCAATTTAGGCCAAGCTACTGCACCCTATATTTGAAAAAGTTCAATTTAGGCTTAGCAACTTCTCCATCGTGAAATGAACCATACGAATATTATTTTTCGCGCCCATTTACCCAGAATTCCGCGTAAAACATCAACGCCTGTCACTTTGGATTAACTAACTTTGGAAGTACTCGACTATATGGGTTTTTTAGTAAGAGACGCTTCATGATTGCGCAGTTGATTTCTAACCCCTAATTACCTTAGGGTTCCAATAATATTGATTTTTATCTTGAAATAACACATTCCGCGTAACCCTAATCAAATAAACATATGGAAAAATCTAAGTATATCAGAGTTTAAACAATGGTATCTTACCAAATTCTGTAGGTTCAATGGAGGTAGCATTAACCAGAACTCCATCTAACATATCTTCTACATTATCTTCACCAGGAGAGAACTCCTCTTGGGGAACCATGTTGTCCTGGGTTAATGGTAAAAGATGATGACTTCCGGAACCGTAGTCTCCAGAGTGTTGAGATACTTCAGTACTTTAAAAAAATAATACTAAACGTCAAAATTAGTTAACTAATATTTTCACGAATAACTCACTTGACGAAGATTTTTCTATCACGTTTCTGTAATTAAAAAGATCTTAATTCAATATATAGTTGAACAAAAGAAAAACAGTAATCAAACACTAGACTAGCCGAGTTTAGAGTGAAGGTCCGTCCACACTAGAGGTATTTTTCAGTTTCGCTCGCGCGCGCGCTTCGCACGCCAGTTACGCGCCTCGTTCACACACAAAATATTTGCTTCGCACGCGAGATCGCTCTGTACGCAGCACCAAGAAAATTTGTTTGAAATTTCAAACATTTTCGCGTCGTACGCGCCTACGCAGCCAATCAGGAGAGGCAATGAATCTCGTGATCTTTTTAAGATGGCGTCGATCGGTGAAACACACAGCAAGCAGTCAGTGTTTAGAAATGAATATAATCTCGTGATATTTTCTCTACTTTTAATAAATCGTAGAAATAAAATGAAAAGTAAAAATAGAAGAATAATATGGGTTTTGGGAAGTATTCGCTGACCGTGAGAAAGACGGAGATTTTCATAATTTAGTCCCGGAATTAAGGATGTACGGTGTACCCAACAGAATACATAAAGCTTAGAAAGGCAAAGAGCAAACTAGACTTCGAAGTTCCGACATTTCCTATTGGTTGAAACAAACAGGCGTGGCACTTGCGCTCGTTACAATGGAAAATAAACTTCGTGTGTGGACGAGATGCGAGCGAAGCGCGCCAAGCTAGCGATCGGGCAACGCGTGCGAGGCGTGCGAAATATCTGTAGTGGGGATGGACCTTAAAACTTGAAACAATTATTTAAGCGTCTGCAACAAAACCACGAAATTCGATCACCGTATCTAAAATAATCACGAAACCAAACAAGGGCGCAAAATTCCGCAAAATCATCTCGAATTTGAAAAGTTAAAAGCAATAGTAAACTTCCTATGAAATGTGCTTTTTGGACTCTCGTAAAAAATTTTGAAGTAGTGTACATCTGCGAGCACTCCGATGACTAACGAAACCAACTGAAATTAAAAACCCACCCCCTTCAAACAACTACCGAAGAAAATAGAAGCATTTATAAAACTTGTTTTTAAATATTTCGACGTGCTAATTACTAAAATGTTATATGAAAATGATTATTTTCAATTGTTCAGTTGTATCTAACTTCTTTCTTAATTTTTTTTTTTCTTGGGCGCGCTTAAAAGAGGATCGGCTCAATATGGGGAAAATTTTATTCTACAGGGCCGGTAGGCCCTTGTAGATATGACTTCATACCCGTTTGTAAATTCCTTCGGCCTCACATTTCTTCAAGTGCGCTTTAATCCTTTAAATTTTTGAACTAATTAATTCGCCACAGTGCTAACATTTTACTTTAGTAGAACATCCATCAATTGTTGTAAATTCATTCCACTCTTGAGCCTGCTTTCTACCACTGCCGAAGGGCATTTTTTCGATTCGCGACTGTCACTCTGTTAATCCGCGATCGTCCTTTCCAAGTAAAGTTTTAAGCAGACGCTGAAGCAGTCGACATTAATATTATATAAATTTTCAAAACGAGGGCTAGTAATCTAGTAATAAGTAGACTGAAGCAAGCAAAAATTATATGGAAAATAAAAAACCCAAAAAAGCCCAATAAAACCCGGTGGGCTGGGTTTTTTTAAACCCTGTTTGTAATGCTAAACGAAACAAGATGGCCCCGGCCAGATTACACTTTTGCGCGCCCTCTAGTGACTAGAATTAGTAATACTATATTCATTGACCCCGGCAAATTTAAAATTTTCGGGTTTTTTCCATTGTTTATAAAATAGCATTCCGATTATGAATAAAACCAGAAGTGAGATGAGACCAGAAGTACTGAGCTAACCAAATTCTTCACTCGGCGAAAGTGAATATTCTTGATAACACACCAACGGTTTGCCCTCTGGTAGCGGTTTCTGAGTTTCCCTTCCAAAACGTGAGACGCTCGCGGTGGTAGACGGCCGAACTAGATTCAAGGAGCCGGGTCCGTGTTCCGCCGCTTTAGGTTGAGGGGAAGGGAGTAGGAAATGTTTTTGGAACTCGACCAATTTTTTTCTCTCTAGCGTAGGCGCGATTGAAGCGGCGTAAAATCCTCAAATTTGTTCTCTAGTGCCAGGATCTACTATCAATGCTAGAGCCCTTCAATTCTAGTCTCATCTCACTTCTGATAAAACCAATCTAGTAAGAATTTGGTTTACAGTTTAATTAAATAAGTAATTAACAAAATCTGTTCTATGAGTGAACTGGAACCTAATATTTGTAGGATAATATATACCTGAGACGAAATGCTTTGAACATATTCTAGTATGTTCTCTTAAGGACTCAGCTCCAAGGCCCAACTTTTGTTACCAAAGGTTACGTCGCTTAGCGGAAAATTTGTACGTTGCTTCTCCTTGGTTTTTTAAACTGCCCGGTATTCGAAAGAAGCACAAGTTTTCTGTTTTACTTGAGCTTCTATATCTCTTCAAACAATAAATAGTATAATAAAAGCAATTTAATTTTGGAATATCAGAACACAGAAAATAGTTAACCGTATTTAAAACCGTATTTATAAATCCGTTCGAAAACCACACAAATTTTATACCTATTTTCCTCGTACAAATATGATGATAACTTAATAATAACGCAGAAAAATGAGCTAGAAATTTAACAATGTTCATCCTTACTATGAAAATATATTTTTCCTCACCAAAGGTTCATGATCGTCTGCAGTTTCAGAAATAATCGACAGTAAAGGAGTAGCCGACGAAGCATCATCTCGTAATATTTCCCATAGCTATTCCGACACATTGGTGGAAACGATTGCACAGAAATGAAGCGGTCCTCTACTCCTATGTAGTCGGGTTTCCCTGGAATTCAGGAATAGAGGGTGAAGAGGAAGGAAGGTATGAATGAGTGCTGACATTGTCAACAACAAGAGTTTTTCGCGAAAAAAAGACTAGTGAAGCACGCGTTTGGATGACCACTTCAAAATTAATTTCCAACTGGCCCTAGGCTATACCCTCTTTCCCTATCCTACAATATTGGATTGTCGTTTATGAGATTTTTGCCGCTGGATCGCGTCTGGACGTGTCAAGTCAGATACGACGGATGTGTGCTCTCCTTCCTAGCTTACTCCATACAGAAGTCAGAAGAGCTTACATATAGCTGGAACGGAATGCCCCCATTGCATTTTCTACCGTCATCTACCTCGCTTCGCTAAAATTTGGGTGAACGCAAAAGAACCTTGCTAGTTATACGTTATAAAGCGTACCTATTTGCATTTTAGCTTTTGCTTCCGAGGAGGAGCGCAAACTAGAAAAGTGTGTCACTCAGTGCGACTATTTGAATATGCAAGTCAATATTCAATCGACCTTTAGGCCATAGTTGTAAAATACATGATAACAGAAGTCCATTAAATTAGCCTAGGCTACTTTAATGAACTTCTGATTATAATATAAAGATAGAGTTCAATATTATTCATTATTACAAGAGGGCCAATTGTGCAGTAAATAAACCCACACAATTCTTACTGATTGAAAATTTCACTTTCATTTGAAGCTAGTTTCACTACAAATTGATTTTATTTTGAAGAAATATATTTTTAACTCTCGAGTGATGATGAATTCACGGAGAGGTATTACACTGGACGTTTCTGTGTCTGTCTGTCAGTGTTTCTGTCACCATTTACGTAGCAAACATATTCGCAATATAAATATGTTTCACAACAACGTGATTTGGGTATAATCATCACTTCTACCTTAGATCCGCATGCTCACGTCCCCCGCGCTCTTGATCGTGCCAAAGGTCTTTTGGCTGTTATTAAACATAACCTTCCTGTTCAGTCGTTTTATCAAATCTCGCGATAAATTTCATTCGTCACGAAGCGTGCCACGAGAATGTTGTTAACAAAAAGGCAGGACGTTACGCGATTGGTCGGAGGGGGATACTTAAAATCGAAACCTAATTTGAATTTTAAAATCATTCGGAGATATTTCCTGAATGTTTCACTATGTAAACTGTTCTTATAATTAGAAGAAGAATCGATAAAAAATCACTTGATTTTCCACTTCACCCTCCCTTTAAGGGATTGAAAACCGATAAGCATTTTCTGTCTATGCTCACACTAAACAAAACATAGTCTTTGTTCCAATTCCTATGTAACTGCGTGGTTTTTTTTTGAAACTTTTTATAACTTTGAAAATTCAAGAAAACTAGGCTTAATTAAATTTTAATCGTAAAGATAAAATGTTACGGGTCATTCAGAGGTCGTTCATGACAAGCTCAATGGCTAGGGGTTCAAACTACTAAGCTTTATATTTTTTATCAAGCCCATTCGCAAACAACTTCTGTTAATTACGACAAACATAAATGTTACTCACTCTTAGCTGGCAAACAACTGATCTTTTTGGCCAACTGTTTCTAGGTAATCAAAACCCCTTCTGGGAAAACGTGGAAATAATATCCGCGACTCGCGTACAGTACAAAGACATGAAAGAAAGAGGTCTTTTGCTTCGGCCACAATCATCACAAAGTGGGGATAAAAGAAATACATCAGCAAAAGCTCCCCAACGCTGCGTGATAAAAAGGGCGAGGGTGAAAGCAATTAGCGAAACGGGGCTCAAAGTTATCTTTTCAGCTTTAAACAGTAATTAATTTCCCGGGGTGGGGAGAGAAACACTTAATGAGACATTGTCAAGAAACGTGGCCCGGTCTTAATTTTCGGTGGATATCGTGGGAATTCTACTTTAATCTTGGTCTCGGCACGAAGGTGAGACGACGGAAGAAGTGATAATACCCTAGAGACTGCGTTTTATTGACTTAATGGGATACCGTTGAAAGGCATTTGCGACCTCTAATCTATGGGGCCACACTAATTGAAACTTAATTTCACGTGAAGTTTGTAGCCTAAATTAACTTTTTCAACCAAAAAATAAGACCTAATAATTTTTATACCATTGAGTTTCGTCCAATTTTAATTGGGTTAAGTTTAACCAAATTTTCTTACTTAAATTTTATTGAAGTCACTTCTGATAAATGTTTTATTTGTTGATTCAATATAAAAATCATAACGATTTAAACTATAACATTTAATATTAACAGGATGGAAACGCGACTAAATAAGTATACGCAAAAGTCCGTTCGACCGGGCGTAACATGTGTTCTATTTTTTCGGTCGTGTTGAGCTCTACGCCGGGTTCTGAACCAATGAAATTAATAGGACCAACGACGTCATACCTTTCAAGGGTACATTTTATTTATTGTATGTGTTACAAATGGTTGATTTGGGCTTTTTACAAACAATGCCCACAAGAAAGATGGATGTCGTTTCATTTTGTTCCCTCGAGAAACCACTCCCGTCTGTCAAGTGACCGAAAAATATCTACCGCCAAACTAAAAATTCGGTCGTAAGGGGGTCTACAAACAGAGGCCGGCGTAAAAGTGTCTACTGTGTGATTTCCTTTGTTATTATTGGATCTAAAGGTATCTAGCTTTAAGCTTGCTATTTTCATTATTTATTTTCTACTTTTCTTAAATCATATTCGTTTTAATTATATTAATTCTGATTTCTTTAAGCAGACGACATATATTTCAACCAATTAGAGGTGTAGTGAATAAGCAAATGACCACCAGAAACTGCATGTAGCTCTCTTAAACTCGAAGGCATCTTATTAAAGCCTTGGTAAAGGTTTAATCTTCGGCTCCTAATGGTATATCCTCTTTGCCGCGAAACACCGCTGGAGTTAATAGAAGAAGGGCTGAAACGTCTCCCATGAGTATGTCTAACAATACTCAAACGCTGACAGAGACACGTATCCGCGACGGCTCTTTTTTCAACTACCCTTTCCACAATCTTCCTATTTTTTTAGGGTGAAGTTCTTATCCAAGGGCTTTACTGGTAAACAATGAAACTAAAGGGGATACAATAGTGGTGGATAGAGACACCGTGATTTCGAGGGCTTATAGAGGTCTTAAAGACTTTGACAGGCTCTTAATTGGTTTTCAATAAAGTAAGCGCTGACATTAAGAAGTGGAAACCGTGGAAAATTAAGAAACGTTAAGCTAGATTAGGGATGAAAATGATTCGTTTGTCTCACAGATTTAATCCTGCGCTATTAACAGGTCTTATTGCGGGAAACAGAGTCTTTGTTAGACGCCTTGGTAACGGAACTGAAAAACCAATTAATATTTTCTTCAAAAGCTTTAAAGAACCTTTTCAATTTTCTCATTTTCCAAAAACGAAAAATACTAATTAATACTGGTCGTAAATTAAACCGTTATATGAAAAACTTTTGTTTTTAATACCCGTGTATGGTAGCCTTACAAGGCATCTTACAATGCACATTTTGCCTAATTAACCCCGCTTTTATATTCTATGATACCTTAATTTTTCTCAGTACTTAATCGTTAATAATTTTAATATTAAAAATGGCTAGATAATTAAAAATTAAATTATACAATACTTTAAAAGCCTAGAATTTTCGTTCTATTCATTCCCACAACAAGCCCTTAAATATTCCTTCCTTTTTGCTATAGTCAGAGAGACTCCTTCAATAGGAGTAGTAATTTTACTATGAAAAGGTCCACAAGACTTTTCGATTTCTACTTTCAAATATTTTTGAATTTTATATTTAATATTTAATCATTTTAGTTCCCAATTTCTCTAACACATAATAATTTTCTGAACACTTATTAAGAAGGCAAGTTAGAGGTGAGAAGGATTGCTAAAAACGAAAATACTGATGCGGGTCTCTAAATTTTATCGGTACCAATTTATAATACCCTGGCAAAGGCTTAATATTTTTTTCTAGTTTTATGTAGGGTGACACGCCCTATCTACACCAAGTAGAACTAGCAGGCAGACTGACGAAATTGCGTGGCGACAAAGCAAGATGCTTAACATATTCTCCGTCATTACTTCGTTATTTTTCATGTTGTGTGTATTTGTAAGCCCAAAAGGTGCATTTTCTACCCCAACAATGAGCTCGCGACAAAATGAATGCTTTATTTGGTGTGTACAATCGCTTTCCATAATACATACAGAGAAAGGTCTGGACGGAGAAAAAAATGTATAGTATTGGTTGTCTTGTATCTCAGGGTTTAATACTTATTTATGTAGTCGATTCGCGCGGCGGTACCTATCAGGGGGTCACCCGAGAGCGAGCCTCCTGAGGAAACGAAAAGGTCGTCCATAAAACATAAGAGAAAGAACTGTGTTGTCAAAATCTTTTTGTTCTCGCTCTGAGACGAGGCCCTGGCTTCCCCCCTTGTCTAGAAATACTTCGAAAGAGTCCAGTCCGTCAAAGTTGAGAGCCATCGTCCTTGGGATTCAGGGACGCTGGACCCAGTCGGATCGTGCATGGCAGAGGCCAGTAGGACATTCAATTCTTCCGGAGTTGGAATATCGGGGCGTCGCCCAGGCGTCATTGGCAGCCAATAAATTACGATTTATCCTCTTCTTCGACCCCGCGCAAGGATATAAGGAATATATGGCCGAAACTGAGCGAGAGAGAGAGAGCTGGTAAAGGATATTCGCAAGGGGCAAATCACTTCAAAGATAAAATCTACTCTATTTCGTTACCATTTCAACGGTGAATTTAGACAATCGTGATCAGTACAATTATTTTTGTCTCTTATCCGAACGACCACATTCACCAATTTCGTAACTTTAAGTGTGCACGCCAGCAAGAAGTTAAAGAACAGTTATCCAAAAGCATATTATAGTTAACTGACAGAATATATTTGAACGATCAATATTACGATGAAACTTTTGGAAGAGGAAGGTTTTTGGTACTGTATTTGGAGAACATTTACAGGCTCCTTCATCTTTACTGAGAAAACTACCAAGCAAATGTACTAGGGATTCCTGCGTGCCCCTTTAGTGACTCGACAATACCCCAATCGCTGTGCAAGTACTCCTGACCTTACTCCACTCGATATTGTCATGGGGGGCGTTGTTCAAGCAACCAAGCAATTGGATTGAAATGAAACCCGCATTGTCGAACAAAAGAATATCTACACCACGAAGGAAGTCTTGTTAATCATACACAATTCGATGACGATCAAAAGAAAATCAGATTGGTTTAGTAAGACACCACTTAAATACCGGTTAAGCATTGTTTTATTTAAATGTAATTGTATCTACTGTAAGTGTAAAACATGGACGATATCCAATAAACCCAACCAACAAATCTTTTGAATTTTTATGACGGCTCAGATCTCGAGCTCGGGTTTTGAGGTGAGAAAGGGATAAACTAGTTGACTCTATTTTGCCATGCGCAGAAAGCGTTTTACCCCAAGAGTCAGACTCTAAACCAATCAGAAAAAGAAGAGATTTATTTTAGTCGCTCAACAACAGATGGTACTACAGTCATCTTTATAGTCACGTGATCCTATCTCTTAGATGGAGACTAAACCAAAACAACTTGTTTATTTGTTGGTTGGGGATATTAGACAATAATTTCCCATGTTATTAGACGAGCCATTTTTATTTTTAGCTTTCAATGTAGTGTCGTCCTCGGTGTGATAGATCTTACTTTTTCTCCATCGTCATTACAGCAACATTTCACCGATAATAAATGTACGTCTAATCTGTTCTACATTGTATTTATTTCGATTAAGTATACACTGAATAATGTGTAGTGAAATGCCCCTCGGATATTCGGGACAACCGTGGTCGTATACCGTCGCGTGGGGGAAGAAACCATTAATCAGGACCGCGGAACCGATCGAGATCCCTGGCCGGGAAAACGACTCTCTCTTTCTCTCTCTCTCTCTCTGAGACTCTCTTTACCTGAGAAGTCTCCCCATCATTCTCTCTCTCTTCTAGTATCGTAACTCCCAATCCGAATAGCTAAGGATATATCTTGGGATGAGAAAAGGAGAAACTAGCCAAATCGACCCATTTTCCCTTATTCCTACCTAAAAACGAGAAAGACTCGGTCAAACTATACACTCTACCCTATTGCTTTTCTTTCTTGCTTTTTTTTTGCTGCGCTAAAAGCATGCAGCACTCTATATTCAATTCGCAACCAAAACAACCCCTGAGCTTAGTCTCAAATATCAATATTGAGATACTCCTAAGTAATAGTAAACGTACTATTATTTTATAATGGTAGGCCTAATATTGTGAAAATTTTCAAAAATATAGGACTTTCTATGACATTTTCCGAAAATATAGGACAGATTTTATAGAAAGTTTTCAAAATTGACAGATTTTATAGGAAGTTTTCAAAATTGACAAATTTTATAGGAATGTATATTCTCAGGGGTCCTGCAACGTTCACAAAATGGCCTTTTATCTAGATAAAGAGTGTGTAAAAATAATCCTAGGCTACGTTCAGTAACTGCTAGCGTACGGTTTTTCGCACTTCCGGTTTCTACGTCACGCGGCCACGCTACGCATCGATGGGACACAGTGACTGGAAGAGCAGGTTTTTTCGTTGCGAATCGGATTTATGACGGTTTTAATTGAAGTTCAACATGGCAAGCAATCCAATCCAAAGAAATTTTCGAATCAACAGGAATTAAGGTTAATTCCATTTCATCATCGTTGGATACTTCATTTAACAACAAAAATAACAGTTTTCGTTTTCGACTCAATCCAAGATCTCTAGCAAACGCCATCATGGAAACTATCATCAAACGCAACAGAGAGAGAACAAGATGACCCAGTCATATAGTTTTTACCGCCTTCTAGTGACAAGAATTAGTATTACTATATGCATTATAAGATGACCCCAGCTAATTTAGCATTTCGGGTTTTTTTTTTCATTGTTTGTAAAATAGCATTCCTATTATGAATAAAATCAATCTAGTAATAAACTACAGTAACTTACTCATTAGGTTCATTTTAAACTTAACCTACAGAACTTTATCTTAATTAAATTACAGAATAATATTTTTTAAACTAGGGTCGGTACTGGTAAATGTGAACGATTCTATTTTTTCTTTAACATTTTGTAGCTAATTTTTGGGCGGCTTAAATTCCTTTTAAAAGGGCTCTATTTGTAGATTGAATATTGAGGATTACGATAAAAATGGTATGAACATTGTAGGAATACGTGGATGAAAGATACGAACCTATATACACACCAACTCGGACTAATCAACTTAAGTTGATGCCAATTTTAGGTGTTGCTTAATACAATACCATCGGGGAATAAGCTCTAGGAAGAGTTAAAATAATCCCACGATAACAAACCTTTAATCGTTAGATAGATCACGTTTTTCACTATAAAATTGATATTAATATCTGTGGTTTCGATTCGGAATTCGATTTTAGAGTTGGAAAAAACCAGGTAAAAATTCAATTGTTTCAAGGTTAATTAGAATCCTTTTTAAGCAATTTTACTAAAAAATAAAAGTAAAAGTTATAATATTAACTTTAAAATACATCATTGACCCAAAAAAGACTCAAATTTCGCGCCATTAGTAAGTTTATCAATTTAGCGGTAAGAGGGCGGTAGCTACGACTACTTATTGGGCGGGAAAGCGAGAAAATGAGACAGCTGTTATGCGAGGTATCGAAATAAATAGGACTTCTCAACAAATTATTGAACATTTTGACTCGGGTATTGATTTAACTATATTATCCTATTATCACTTATCACATCTGCGTAAACTTTAATCTAGGTGCATGGATTTAGGCCCTACGTAATGGTAGCTCCTTCAGGGTTGCCACGGAATTTTCAGAACCAAATTCCCTGACCTTTTCCTCAGATTTTCCCTGACCTTTTAGGCCGAAAAAGTGAATGTTTACTGCACGTTTCAAGTGGTTATAATTAGATAAACTCTCAACATTAAATTTTCCCATGTATTTGTTGCACCAAAACAAATAAGAAACATTTTAACTATAAATAACAGTCTAAGAGAGCATTTACTTTACAAAAACAATTCTAGACATTTTTAAGGATTAATCTAGAGTTTTCTGTGTTGAGAGAGCATGAGGAGAAACTTTCATTACTCTTTCAATAAAGACTTATTCCCAGAAGTTTTACCCACTAAAATCAAATTCCCTGACTTTTCCCTGACCTTTTCGGCCCATTTTTAAATTCCCTGACTTTTCCAGATTTTCCAGGATTTCCAGGTACTGTGGCAACCCTGTCCTTTCCTAGGGCCTTTTTTATTCCTCCCATTTGATTATCATTGTTGTTCACATTTGGGTCCAGTGTTCATTCACTACCTCCTTCAGTATTTAGGGTCAGGGTGTTTACATTTACCAGCGATTGTTCACAATTGGGGTCCTCCGAGGGGATTGGGAAATAGGATATTGTGCAAAATTTAAGAGAGTTAAAAAGCTGAAAACAGCGAATTGTGTATAAAGAATCATATTTCATATCCTGAAAGTTTCTGGTGTCTAACGTTAGCTCCACGGAAGTTATTCAAAGATTTGCAAAAAGTGTCCATAATTACCAGTACCAACCCTATAGTAACTTCCTCAATCGGTTAGTTTTAAACTTAACTAAACTACATCATTATTTGTAAAGTTATCATAAACTATAGTATCATGATAATATTAATTAAATTAAAGTATAATATTAATTAAATTAAAGTATAATATTAATTAAATTAAAGTATAATATTAATTAAATTAAAGTATAATATTAATTAAATTAAAGTAAATTCCTCAATTAACTTACTTGAAACATCATTATTTATAATTATCATTAATCTCACTCGTGAATTTATATTTATTTTAATCTTAATTAAATTACAGAATAATATATATTGAACTATTGTAACTTCCTCAATTTTAATTAAATTAAAGTATAATATTAATTAAATTAAAGTATAATATTTATTAAATTAAAGTATAATATTAATTAATCTACAGTGAATTCCTCAATTAACTTACTTGAAACATCATTATCTACCATTATGATCATTAATCTCACTCGTGAATATATATTTATTTTAATCTTAATTAAATTACAGAATAATATATATTGAACTATTGTAACTTCCTCAATCGGTTAATTTTAAACATCATTATTTATAAACTTATCATTAATCTCACTTGTAAACGTGGACTGCTCGCTTAACTAAGTAGAGTAGCAGACGAGTTTTCAAGAGACGATATCATTGGTTAACTCATGGTGAACTTTGCCTGCTAATTCGTTTCTCTCTACATTCAAGACTGATAAGGTTTTAGGAAAAGAACTCTAAGCTTCAGACGTGACTTTGAGGCCGACTTAACGTCATATTAACGTGGTAGTGGGCGATTATTTAATTTCTCTCTCTTAGCGCGAAATGCCGCAAACGCGCCTAGACTCGAGATGGATTTCTATCCCAGCTTATATCTCATGAAAGCAAAGGTTTATATAACCATTCTGTGGCGCAGTTCTAGCGTACCGGGCTTCCGAACCGTAGCGTTGACGTTGGAGCGTTCGAGTCCCGATGGGGATTTGGAAATTTACGAAATAAAATAATATGAACCTTAGCTACCCTAGGTCCATCTGTTAGCGTTTTAGAGCATTATTTATGAACTATGAATAAATTTGAATAAATTAACGCGAAAAGGCGGGGTTAAGACGCCCAACCAGCCGTAACATAGGATATAATGGGGGAAAAAAGGGGGTAATATAGGGGGGAAAGGCACTAAAAAAAGGGGGAAATGGGGGGAAAAGAGGGGGGAAAGGGGGAAAAAGTGGGGGTGAAAGGGGTAAAAGTGGGGGTAGTAAATCTTCGGTATAAATGCATTAGTTTTTAGCCATCAATAGATGGCGCTAAAAACTAAAAAACGTTCAGTGACGTCTGACGTCACACTGATGTAGCGTTCGGAAAAAACACATCGGTATAGCGGTATCGGCTTTTCCGATATCCAGATACTGAACGTAGCCCAGATTCAACTATTTCCACCCCAAGTAGAAACGGCCATCGTGTCACCAACATCTCTTACTTTTGTCTTAGCGGGGAAGTACTTCTGTACTGGTATCTACGGGAGACTGTATAAATTATCGCGATGTTCTAATAGCGATTGAATGTCACCTACAAGTGTTTTATATTGAACCAGCGACCGCGATCGACTTGGAAGAGTAGAAGACTGTGGAATTGTAGAGCGACAACTTTTAAATAATTTCTTCTGTGTTAGAGAAAATGGGCATGCAGAAGTAGGTTTTAAAGGGATATTTTTCGACACTTTTCTCGAGCTTTGATTTTCCTAAAGCATGAAATAAGAGATTTCTTCATCTCCCCCGCGAGCGATTTCTCAAGCTCTCAGGAATGTTTTCGGATAGTTCTAACGTTGCCGGGGGAAATAAAAACGAAAGGAAGCATTAAATCAACATCGACAAAGAAATTTTTCTTTCTTCTTTCGTATAGAAGATACGAAGAAGGCTTGAAAAATAAAGTATGTCACGCTTTTTCGCGATTCCAAAAAATCCCTTTATTTCCTAGTACGTTTCTTCTACGGTGATCGCTCGACCACTTTTTTTTTTTTTTTTTTTTTTTTAGAGGAAGATGTTAAAAATAAAAATAAAATAAAACAAGGATACAAAGCGGGCCTTCTTAGTCAAGGCATGAAGGGCTCAGATTTATAGCGGACCGCGCTCTGTCGTGAGCGCTTAACCCGTCCAAGATGCCATAGCCTACACCCCCTTTACTAACATCGTCAACTGAACTAGAACCAGTGATAAGAAAAACGCCCTCCGCGATTTGGGAGGAGAAGCGTAGGATAAGATGTCCTTCAACCTTTACCGGTATTAGCTTAGACCAAGAATTCTAACTAGACTTAGCTCCTCTTTCGTAAGCGAATTTTAAGGCAGGAAGCGTGACAAGCAAACCAAAAACATGGAAGCTATACTGGAATAAAAGATGCGGCTGTAAATTTTGGGAAGCAGAATCTTTCTTCCAGTTTCTTTTTTACTTTTTTACGACCCTCCTTTTCTCTCTCTCTCTCTCTAGTGGTTACCAGAGACGATAATTGCGAACCATTTGCGAAAAGGATAAGAGGAAAAAAATAAAAGGGGCCATCCAAAATTTTACCTCAAAAAAGTAACTTTTTTTGTAAAAAAGTATATAGGAAAAGAATTTGAAAAACGATCCAATTTCGTTATAAACTAACATTGTTTGCAGAAATTGATTTTCACCTAAGGTGAATTATGTCCGTTTCCTGTAGACGTAAGTTTAGTAACCGTATATATCTTGAGAAAATTGAGACTAACCGTTAAAATGTTTGCGATAGTGACGTGAGATATAAAAGACGCTTTGATACCAATGCCATAAAAAACCAACGTGATAAAATAATTCAAGTTTTCCTATCATAAGTAATGTGTTCTTCCATAAGTATACCAATGCAATACTCTTAACATTTTGTTACAGCTCGTACGTGGTCCTTACCAAAAAATTTGTTAGAATGTGTTATTTAAAATACAATCACAATTTTTCTGCGATTTCCGGTTTTTTGGTCTAATTGATTATGAAAGTGATTATATAGTTCGCGGAGTTGTAGTGAGCTACCGTGTGAATAAATAATACTTAAGATGATTTAAATCCAAAAGTCTATGCTTTTATTTTTAGTGTTGAATTTTTATTAATTTATTTAGTTATTTATAAATTGTGTTTCCCTCGAATTATTGCTTTTTATCTTGGACAGGAAACATGAGATGTATTAAAAATTTCCATACTAATAACGTAGCCCTGTGCCCCATCTAAGGCAATGAAGGCCTACCAGCATCCTCGGCGTTTTGGCAGAGTCGTACTGTACGAAAAAATCGACAATGTCCTCTGTGTCTTAAAAATACAAGCTTCTTTTCCAAATGCGGCGTCAGGTGCGTGCGCAAGGTACTCTGGGAGACTTTCATCTCTGCACATGGCCCACCAATATTTCAATTAATGAGGAGGCAACCACATACTAAGGTGTGAATCCGAGATCAAGCGTTATATTATATGCTTTTAATAATGGTAATCATTATATGATGAAAAACGAGCCTCGGCGTAATCTGTTTATCTATGGACGATCCAGCAGCGTGAGCTTAGAAAACAGGTTCAAAATACTTCAATATTTTAAAATTGACCAGCGCTGTAGTCAGGTTAAATGTTATATGTATACCCTACATCTGCGAGATTTGAAACTTAAATATATTTTCATATTTATGACTGAAGTATAATATAAAATTTGTTTTTGACATTTTATCCCGATCAAGTTTCGTCAGTCCAAGTTTTGACCCAAACGAAAGACATTTATGCTAATTACGAGAATCAATCATGACTCGTTTTATTTAAATTACTTCACTAAATATTTATACAATTGGCTTACATGTATTCATAAGGCTTTTTTTGTGAATTTCAACATTGTCTATCCACAATATTTCCTTATTCATAATGTACGATTTGACTCTTTCACGCAGAAGTAAGGAAAAAATAAAACCACTCACTTGCGCGTATTTATGTTACCATTTTATATATAAATATATCTTATCCAGTAATAAGAGACTATTGTAAAAATGGTTTAAGTAGACCTCTAGTCTTCTACTGAGACGTATACCACAGTCCCTGGGCACTTAAGTCTTCGGGACCCCACTTCTAAAACGGGCGGCGTGTTTTTCTCTCTGGCGTTAAGGGCCCGAGAAGAGTGGATAGATGGTGGGGCAATAAGTCCACGGAAGTCATCATCGTTAAGCTAACTCTTTAAAGCTTCAAATGACGACTCGCAGAAATCGTTGCCAAGCGTATACACCTCTTTTATTTCTCATTTTTTTCCGAGAACCGAGTCCCTATTTATTTCACACTACGTCTGGGGAACAGGTCCGTCCAATGGGGTACCGGTTTCGGTAGCTTTGTCTCTTTGGAGAATGCATCGTGACTCCGAACCTGTAAGCGCTAAAAAGGGGTTTTCGCGTGGAGGCTACAAACGAATGCCGTTTTCTCGTTGCACAATCAAGTTGGAATGGACTAAACACTGGCTTTTGTTTTTACGCGGCTCTTAAAAAACAACGTCAGTCGTAAAAAATATTTCCAACGGGAAACGTATAACACCAACGCGTCCATCTAACTCGAAACTGGAAGGAGAACATAGGGGTGAAAAAGGGACTACTTAAAACTGGACAACACGCCAGTTTTCCTAGCCTAGCTTTAAAGAACATGCGTATTACCTAAATAGCTCAAACATGCCCGTTTGTGCGCATTTTTAATAACATAACCAAACTTTACACAGCGAGAAAAACCTCATACCTGTGTAAAAAGACTACCACCAAAGAATCCCTACGTTTTTCCTTACCCGCCGCCATTTTAAAAGATGGCGGCATGTTTAACCCGAAACGTTTGGCCCGATCATAGATCATCAGTGAATCAGTCAGTAGTCAGGACTTCTACTTGTATGGATAAAGATTGTTTGATCAGAGCCTAGCCTGAATAAAAATTTTTGTTTAGACGCTCGACTTAAATATTGGGTACTCACTATGAAATGTTTTTTAATATGTCCACAGGAAATGCCAAAGAAGTTCCTTGCGGAGTATAAATATCGCTTAAACCGATTACACTAACATTAAGCATTCTGGTTTTTGGTTTTAATAGGCCGCCGTGTGTTGAAATGGCGACCAGAAAATAATTTAAACGTCCTCATAGAATAACCCCTGTTAATTTTGACCGCTTTGACAGAAATTCCAGAGTTATCCGATGATTAATGGTTAATAATCTGTAAATATGCTATATTGCATTTGTTTTAAATCATATGAGTTACGGCTGTTTTCGCGACAAGGGTGCCACCAAGCGGCAACGGATAGAAACTTATAGGGTGTACAGTCTGAACTTCCGGTTCCCGATATTGCTTAAAAAAGAAATAAGATCGTTTTCTTCTAAATTCGGAGGCCGAGGCCGCAACGGTTTAATGTACAATTATGATAAAATAACAAAATAATATATCGCTTAATTAGCTTCATATCTGCAATATGGTATTTAAAAAATATGTAAATGTTAACATTTTCATTCTCATCTTCTTCGTCGTGATCCGTCATTTTTAAATAGCAAAGAGGAACCTGTAAACCGGAAATTCGGTACCCTCTAAAAGTTTCCCCAATATACCGCAAGGGTCGCTAGGATCGCCCGTAACAGAAAACCACGAAATGTAGAAAGCTTGCGTTGCGAGTCCCGGGGGTTGATAATGGGCTTAGCTTAACTACAGTCTAATTCTAGAAACTTACCTTAAAATTGGTGTTTTAAGAGCTGAAATGCTACATTGTTTGAATAACCTAAAGGCTCTCGGTAGAATTTTTTTCCTACGGTATGAAAAGAGTAAGGAAACTGCGCCGTTTGTCCAGACGAGTTCTTAATAGTCTTTGGATGAAGGAAAGGAAAGAAAAAGGGTATAGCCTAAACCGTGAGAAAGAACAGGGGCGGAGAAAAATGAAACGAGCAACGAGATACGACCCTCAGATAGCGAGACGTAAAAAGTGCCACATACGCGCGGGCACGTAATGCCGATTTATTTTTATAAAGCTTCCCAGAGAGGCACGAGACGACGAGAAGAAACGGTTACTCCTGAAAAAGGAGAAAAAAACAAAATACGAATGACTCCCACTCGGGTAAAAAGTATAAGCTCCGATAGGAAAGTTTGAAAGGTCTCGTTCGGACCCCAATCCCTTTGACTGATGCCTTCGACTAACCCGAAGAGAAAACATCACGGGAGAAAATAATCCGTTTTACACGCTACTTGGAAAAAGCGGTTTGTTTTAAGAGATACGCTGAGCTATTCATTGGAAAAAGAAAATGTCGAGGTGATATAAATGCGAACGAAAAACTTCACTCGATCGATAAAAATATGTGGCCCATTCCCCTTTGCCCGCTATAATACCATTGTGATGTAAGAAAAGTCAAACTTGCTTCTTATTTTAGTTTCTCCGCGTTGTCCCAAGGGATCCGATTATAATGGAGAAAAAAAATGAAAGAAAGTTCCTATTTTTAAAAGAAAAGAAAATGCTTCGTATTAAAAATGAAAAATAAAACAGAAAACCGTAATTATAATCCAAATCCGCTTTCCTTTATTTTCCATTTTATTTTCGATGCATTTCAACTTTTATCATATGCCGAGCTATTAAATATTAAAATGTATTTTGAACTGTTTTTTTTCTTCAATAAAGTAAACCGATAGTGAAACAAATAATGGAATACTTTTTTATGTTTTTCAAAAGATATTTTTTATCATGAAACCACATGAGACAAACGTTGAGAGACTCTTGCAACTACTTGAGGCAAGGCAAAAATTTAAAAAAAAAAACAGAAAGTGCGGTTTGAAAACAATAAGATTTTAAGTACCACTAGATAGACATTATTGCGTCTGAGGAATGGCTTTATTTTAGTTTCAACAATCTAAAATAGAAAACCTTTATGAAGATATAAAATTATAAACATCTTAATAGTTTATATGAGAGACTAGCAAACTTATTCCTCTTTAGATTGTTAACAACGAACGACTTTATAATATTTAAGTTTTCCATTGAATATTCATACAGAAGAGTTTTTCAAACTCTTGCTGGATTTCGTAAAATATTTGTACTTATCGTTCAAGTTCTAGAGCCCGTTTTCTAAACAAGTTGGGAAATCAAAATAAACCTCTCCGAGTCAAGACGAAGATTATCTATCCGTTTAAGACGTTTTTCTTCAATAATTAAATAAATATAATTGATATTAATTATTTTAATCGTCAGTAATTTACCTTAATTCTAGTTAAGTCGCTTTAAGAAACGTTACTCCTAAAATAATTTTGAAAATAGTTCTTGCTGACATTTGAATTCTAGCGTATGCCTCTTTAACCATTTTTGGAAATTTAGGGTATAAGAAATATGACAATTGCGTGGACCTGTGGTGGAAGCCGTGCCACTGGGAGGCTAGACGTTTTTCCTAACCCTAGCCGATCACCGCGTTCATTTTAACCCTAAGGATGTAGCGGAGTAGAAGTAAATATTCCTCTGTGAACTGCGATCACGTTTGCTCTGATTTGCCAACTGCCAACGCGGTGACAGACACACAGTCATGTCCAATTTAATACCTTTTCTTGACGTCACCGCCACTCGGAGTTGTAAAAATAATTTCCTGATAGCGAGAGGGTCGCATTTGTGCAACTCGAGTGAAGGACTGACATTTAAAAGTTTAGTTAAATGATTCTTTAATCTCATTGGATGTTTATCACATTGCAGTGTTTTTAATACTCAAATCTTGGAAAAGGAAAGTACCTAACATCAAAATCTAACTTTTTACCTTGAATTGGCAATTGAATAATTTTCATGCGAAATACGAAGCAAAGAAAACTACTAATACAATTTACAAATTTTCTTAATTTTTACCTCTCCGTGTGACGTAGTCCAGGAGAGGTTCTGTAACGGCCGTGTCTGTGTGTCTGTGTGTCTGTCTGTCTGTCTGTGTGTCTGTCCGTTGTTACACCCACGTGACCGCGTTCGCAGTTTGCGTATCGGAGCAAACGTGTTCCCAATTTCCGGACCGCATTGACAGTTCACAGAAATCTGGAAAATTGCATTTCTCTCCGTTGGCTACTCTATACTTGAGTACTCACACCACCATGTTTGGTCTTCGTCCATCTCACATGAACACCAGTCTGGTACTTTTCTGGCTTCCAACACCACCATTTTCTGTTCTTTGTCAATCCCACATTGACACCAGTCTGTTCTTACACTGGTTTCTGACACCACCATCCACTGGTCTTCCGTCTATTCCACATAGACACCAGTCTGCTCTTACACTGGCTTCTAACACCACCATCCACTGGTCTTCCGTCTATTCCACATAGACACCAATCTGTATCATTGGCTTCTAACACCACCATCCACTGGTCTTCCGTCTATTCCACATAGACACCAATCTGTATCATTGGCTTCTACTCCATTATCATCGTTTGGTTTTAGGATATACGCGGCGATCAGCTAGGGTTACGAGAAACGTCTAGCCTCCCTAAGGTGGGATCGCCACCAAAGGTTTTCGCAATTGCTCTTTTTCCTTACTATTATAATGGAAACGACTCGTATATATACCCCAAAATTTGAAGAAAGTGGCAAGAGGGGTACCCTTCACTTTAAACGTCAATATTAGCAAAGTTTGAGATGATAATAGGTATAACGTTATTTTAAACGATTTAACTATTATTAATGTTAATTATTGAAGATTAAAATAATTAAAAATAGTTATATTTATTTAAATATTAAAGATAAACCTCTCGTGCAAAGAGAGAGATTATCATCGCCTCCTATATCTGCCAAGGCCCGTGCATGCGATATATTTCATTCATTGCCTCCTATATCTATCAAGGCCCGTGCATTGCGATATATTTTTCAAAACAACAACCAAAATGGGAAGCTCCTCTCAAAAACATAATAATTTCTTTTCTCTGTATATGAAATGAAAATATGGATAATATTGCGCTCCTTCTTTAATGGTATCAATCCTTGCCTGTCTATTAATATTTTACGTAGTAGTAATACGTTTTTAGCGAAGTCTAGAGAGGATAAACATAAGCGAGATTGTTTCGGAAAACAAATACTGCTTCCACTAATGGGTTTATACTCCTTGTTACTCTTGTTGTCTGTGTGTGTCCGTCCATTGTTACACTAGTGCGTCGCGTTACCAGTTAGCCTTGTGTTGATGTGTTAAGAAATCATACAGAACCTTAATATTCCCTTTTTCCATAATATAAAGTGAATATGTGGAAGTATTTTTCGTAATTATGATGCATTTAGTACTTTTGTAGCTTTAAAGCTCTGTTTCATTTTGATATTCCAAAGATTTTTTTTAATATTGTTATTTGAAATGGCTGTTTATATATTGCTTAAGCTATACTACATCTGTATATAGAATAATCCTTGGTTTAGTGATTTCATGAAGAAAAGTAAGACCTAGACTCCGGCGCGTATAACAAGTATTATCCGCAATAGGCTTAGTGAAACAAAGAGTAAATAATTGAGGCCTGAGGTGAAGTAAACTTTTGGCTTTGATTTTCGTGTCTGAAATGAACAGACATCAACGGTTCAGAGTGAGCCGAAAGTTAAATACACTCTTAAATAATAATAATAAGATTAGTAAAAGGGCTAATGGTAAACGGGTAGTAACTACAGACTTATTATTCTCTTTATGGTGCGCATTGACTATTAGTGCGTCTAGCTACAATTTAGCTTTGGTGTTATTTAACGTTAACATTCATGTTGGCAAACTAAGAATATTGTTGAGGTGAGACGAGACGATAGTGTTTACACTGCAAACCAGTTGTGAATGTAGCTTTCAGAATATAGGGTAAACAGCTGAAGCGTAGACTTCATTTCCTGTTCTTTTCCCCATTGACTGATTTCCATGTGTCCAAGATTTATCCTTATTGGATGTGAAATGTCGTCTGCTTTACTGTACATTCGCTATGTTTGGAATACTGCTTCAATATTTCGTAAATTTTTACTTCAAAAAAGTGAAATAATCCCATATCTAGGTAAATACGTTTGTAGTAGTAGACCTCTTGACACGGAGAGGTAATATTTTGGTTTTCCCAACTTGTTCTCTTTGTGTTTAATTTAGATAAGATATATAGAGAATTTACGTTTTCTAACCGTTTCGTCAACGAAATCTGATTTTCGTGATCATGAAATGGAGCCCCAGCAGTTATCTGAGTTTCACCAATTTTACTAATAGTCGGTTCTGTGAGCGATCGTGTGAATTAATTACCCAGAGAGTTTCTCCTCTATATGACTAGCAGATGAAGAAATACGAAAGCTTTTGGTTTCCTTCCGTTACTCGGAAATTTTCTAGGCCAAAAAAGTCGGCGAAAACTGGGGCGAGAGAAAACTAGACGTACCCTGGAAGAAGAAGGGATATTAGGTACACAGAGGGTGAAAGGGCGCATCTCTAATGTGTAGAATCCCGCGTTAAGAGAGGGACGGGGAATAGAATTTTTCAAATTTTTCGCGCGATCCATTATCGTTTGGAATAGGCCAGGCCCGGGGTGACAAGTTCTTCTCCCGATAGCGAGCCTTTTACAACAATTCGTAACTGTCAAAGATTACTCGCGATTAATTTTTTCCCTCGAATCTGGGCTTCGAGCCTGTGATCTAGACACGAGCGAGATTCGGCCATATACTTTTCTTCTTCTAGGCCTTCCCCGAAGTGTAACGAACGTCCTCCGCTTTAAAGTCAATACGGAGACGGGAACCAAGTTTTAATTAGTCACACGCTAGCGAGCGACGCTTTCCTTCTTTGAAAATAGAAAATAAATGTTTTTTGAAAAGCCTTTCGACCGATATTAAATTTCAAAAACTGGTAATTAATAAAAGTGTATAGCCTTGGAACTTTTACGTTTCTTTCGAATGAAATTAATTTAAAATTAATAATTAAAGGTTTTACGATAAAACCAAGGCTCCCTCGAGGCACCAGCAAAGGATTTCAATTTCGGAGGCTTTTTACATTTTAAAAAGAGAATTTTAAAAGTTTAGTCGAGTATCTTAAATAAGAAACTACTTTAATAATAGATGAATCGGATTAAATATTATTTTTCGGGCTAATTCCTACTGTGAGTACTGAATTCAAAATTGCTTAACATTTTTTCAAAGTACTAATGAGTGATTAAAAGATCGTTATAATTTTTCTGTTAAATAAGTTATCTAGCGAAAGTCAATGGATAATGAAGGGCTCTATCTCAGAACTCTCCATTTTCCTTTCCATTGCTTCATCTTTGAAGATTCAACAACATTGGTTGAAATAGTTTCTGGAATTTCGACCATTTTCCTCAAGAAGTCTTACCCCTCCTTGGAAGGCATTATTGAGCCAGTTTTACTGTGCTGTCTATGGTAAAAAGGGGGTGATCAAACAACGTATTGAAAACGTCACTGATCTTCTCACTAGAAGTTTATATGTTTCACAATATGAACTGTATTACTGGAGCAAGTTTTGCTTCGTAGGGAGAGTAGTTTCTGTTGAATGGCTTTTCTAGAAGGCGGTGACTGCTGTTTGATAGGGGTAATTAGATAATTTTGCTCAAGGAACAAAAAATGTTCAAGCTTAGAACAAAAAAACATATTACAGGAGTGATAGAAACTGTTATTTTTCAGGAGAATAATTTGATTTAAACTTAGCTTTGAAAATAAAAAGTAACGTTTAGATCGCCTTAACCTTCATGAAGGCAAGCGTTAGCAATTGTGAATGTTTTGACATAAATTTATTTTAAAAATACTCTGTTAAAAAAGAAAGCCTAGGAGATTGAAAAGTAACTAGTTTATTCAAGAATTAATTTACTATAAGAATGCCCAAGTCACTAGATTTTACGCTTCTACTCTTACGGCGGTGTTAGTGGACAAATAAGCCCCACCCCTTTCATGTCCGTCATTGTTCCGCGCTTTCCTATTGGTTCCCGTGGGGATAGGTCATACAGACGCGATTGACGTATTCCGAATAGAGAAAAAAAACCTCGAGCAAAGTAAACAGAAAATGGAGGCTGCCAGCGGAGCTGAAACGGTTAGGGAATGGTTTTTAATTGGCATTAACAAGTTAGTTAAAGGTTTTGAACCTAACTTAATAGATTTTGAATACGTGTCTCTACGTGAAAATCGTTTCGTTCTATAATTATTTCTAAATCGAATCAAGTGTACTATACTTATGATTTCGTAAGTTCCAAAAACCAAACCAAGGCTTAACGAAAAGGTAAAAGTGATAGCTTGTGGAAAAAATAGAGTAAGATAAAATATTAAGTCCCGCCTTGTTTTCCAGCCTCCCCCCACCCATGAGGGGGATTGTCGACTATGACGCGCACACCGGATGCCTTTTTAGGCCTTCTTAAAGTAAATTCCTTCTTTGTTTATTTATTCATAGTTTCATTATGTATATTTATTTCTTTCTGGTTTTAAATTTGAAAAATCCAATGATTGGCGTTCTCAAAAAATGTGTTTACTAAAATTTTAACCTCCAAATTTTCACCTCATTCTGTTGCTTCAATTTCCTTTCCAATGAAACAAGTGATGAAGCGGCGAATTGTCATACTCCAGTAACAAATACTGTGCACACTTTTATCAATGTCTTTCCAGATGAAGTATGCGTTAATACAATAAGTTTTCGTACTGTTATATAAACAACTCCAATTACAATTTTACATTAAACGCTGCACAAAAAAGTATTTTTTTATTTGGCTTGACTGAAAAAAAAAATAAAACTTTAAAAGTCACGAACTCAGCCTAATTAGATTTTAAATATCTTTCAGTGTATAAAAAAATGCATCAAAAAGAAGTAATAATGCAATCCGTTATCTAATCTAGGAGGATATAGGGGTGAAGGAGTCTTCGACTGCCCGTTCTTAGAGCTCAGGTTTCGGCCTCTCCAATGGAAGATTCGTGCAGGCGCACCTAGTTACCACGCAAATCCAATTCAAAAAAATAGCGGGTTTTTCATGCTAGCTTAGGCCTTTGAAGCAACGCCGCCTATATTACGTGTTCACTGCACATGTAGAGATATTTTTTAATTTTATCGGGCGTTAATTCGACCCTCCCACAGGCTTTAATCCACCTTAACCACTTATCTAGTAGAGTTTTTGGTGTTGGGAAAGAGTAGAAAACAGTTACCTGTACTTCAGTTTTATCTAAGAACCATAATTTACTATTAATTAAAAATAAAATAATGATAAATTTTCCGTTAAAGCACTAAAAAATGCGACGCCTTTAACAAAAATTAAAACAAACGACGCTCGATGACGATGAGCGCGGAACAAGGTGCGCGGCTAAGAATCTCCCAGAACGGACGATAATCTGTAAGCGTGTTTCAATGGGAAAACGGGCAGTCGAAGACTCCTTCACCCCTATATCCTCCTAGATCTAATGAAATAAAAAAATATCTACCTATCGGAGACAAAGAGCAAGAACAAAGATCGCAGATAATTGTTCTGAAACGAATTATCGCAAACCCAGCAAACAGGGTCTAGCCAAAAACTATTTAAGTCGGAAAGTATACCAAAGAAGTATTGAACTTTAGAACACACAATTTTAAATTACGACTACAAGTGACCGTTGCGTAAGCCAATAAGTGGGGCCATTTACTATCGTGCTATGCGTCATACGGGATGAACCAAACTTTAGCTTTTTATATCACGAAACAGCCTCAAACGATACCCAACTATAGTGCTCAGATGGCAACTCTTTACAGTGTTTAGTAAAATATCTTTTACTCATCATATTAAATAAGTGCACTACTAACGTTACGAAAACTGTGACATTCTCAGCCTTAATGTCGGAGTCTTATGTTAGTTATGTTCTTTTGTCGGGTATATTACTACCTGAAATACAACTTTATCCACATGGAACATTGTACTGAAATGAATGTAATAATTTATTTATTTACTCTTATTTTTGGCGGTTGAAGATACAACATCCTTTAAAGTAACACAGATTCAACAGGGTAACGCATTACAAGCCCCTAAACCCCGCTGGTTCATTGGAACTAACCTAGGTTGGGTTATACTCAATTGAAGGCTTGGACAAAACCCAAATCCCTTTCGAGAAATTGCCTTGCAATGTTTATTTAGGTTCCATCCAAGCTGTTAACAGACTATTGAAAGAAAGGGGAGTCGATTTACAGTTACACCGGGTTTAACGTCAATAATTACAAAATCAATTAAGACGAAATAATATTGAGAAAGGGTAATTTATCAGGTCGCCAAAATCAAGCCATTATTGCCAAATACTCTTCGCCAATCAAAACACAAACAGTGCCGAGGCGTAACAAAAGCTGACCTCGATTCAAAGGTTTGTTTGAATTCGATCCGATACAGTGCTAGGAAATGAATCAATATTCTTAACTACATTCGATATTTAAAGAGAGCGTACCAAGACGCTCGATTTGTCGTAAATTCTTATTATTTGTTGATATTTAACGAAAATATCCACAAACCCAACGTTGTAAATATTTTGAAAATAAGTTATTTTATATTTCTCAATTTAAGATGGAAAATATTGGCTAATTAAAAACCGTGTTTCGTATATTTGCCAAAGTATTTTCGCTCCATCAACTCTCAGGGCTGATATCGTTTTAATTAAATAGTGGGTAAAATTTTATTTTACTCTTGTATTGCCTGACGTCAAAAACATATTAATTTTATACTAAAAATTTTGTCTTTTTACCATAGGACTTTCTTTTATTCCTTCAGAGGGGTATTTTATAGAAGTGTCTCACTAGAACGAGGTACTTCTCGTAAAAGTGTAAAAACACATTTTTCTATTCATTTTTTTTCAGACAGAAGGGCCGTATTTAACTTTCGCATTACCTAAGTCGTTTTAGAAATTAATCCGCAGCTCATCGCCTAACAGAGTTTTTATGATTTTGGATCTACTTGCTAAAAATGAAAAATGTTTCAAACTTTTCTTAAGCCTAATGTTTCAAAATTTTCTTAACCATAATGTTTCAAACTTTACTTAAGCCTAATGTTTCAAAGTTTTCTTAAGCCTAATGTTTCAAACTTTTCTTAAGCCTAATGTTTCAAACTTTTCTTAAGCCTAATGTTTCCAACTTTTCTTAAGCCTAATTTTATAAATACGTGTTTGGACTAATTATTCATGGATATTCATAACGTCAATTCGGTACATTTGCCATTTCAAAGAGGCCAGATATGTAACTAATATCCAGTTAAAATTTAGTCAAAATGATTAAAAACGAATATTTCATTTTTGGCGCTTGCTAGAAAAAAAAATTCGTTTTGGTTGCGGATTGAGCTTGTTAAAAACAAAACCAAGGAACAAGCGAAGCTACAAGCAGTCATGTAAATGGCCGAGCTTGAGCTTGTGCAGAAACGATTTAAAATATTTCAAGCAAAATCCGGTTTAAACGAGCTACAAGCGTGCATGTAAATGAGCCTTGAGACGCACGTTAGAAAATGCGAAGGGCTCGCAATGCTTCAAAACCTGCTAGACAGTGGTAAGCTTAAACTAACTGACAATGATACCCCAATAAAAAACATCTTCATAATTTGGTAATGAAAAAGGTTTCAAATAAATCAAACCTTCGTTTCAACAAAAGATGATCTTCAATTATCCACTTCAATTTCATGAAAATAATTTGGTTCCGGTTGGCATCAAACAATTGTTTGTATGACTAGACACTGACAATAATTTTAAAATAACGTAATATAACATTATTTAAAGTATGATCCAAGAATCAATGTAACAAGATATTTTAAACGAAATACAGGTGCATTTCAAATGCAATTTTGAGCCCTTACAAGTGCAGCCATAAAAAATTATTTTCGTCTTTGTTCTACACGCACCTTTTATAAAAGACAGTAAAAGAACAAATGTTCAAGTAGGGGAAGAAAACTTGGAGGTTTGATTGAGAAATAATGAATGAAAAGGTGAAAAGAGTGTGTATCGAGGGAAGTGAAGGATCGTGCCACTCGTCCAATAAAGAGTTAGGTGGGTAGTTTGGTTTCGGTAGTGGATCCAATAAGTCACTTTGCGCAAATACCTCGTAGATGCAATTTAAACAAGGCGTAAGATATACGTGTTTATCCCTCTTTGGGACGCAGCCCTGTGACGACGCGTTTTGTTAATCTTTTCTCGGCTGGTCCCACTAGCTAGAGGAAAATTCGAAATTGATTCTTGAGAAGTCTTATCTGGGGTCAGCGGCGCCGCAACCCTAGTGTCAATCTCTCAAGATGGATGTCGTGTCAGGCCCAAAAAAGAAGCGATCTATAACATCGACGCTACGCTACCCGTACCACTCTACCCTTTACCACACCCCGCGTCCGTACCATCTTCGGGTCCTCGGCACTCATTTTTTTTAAGAATGGAAAAAAAGTGTTCGAAAAATATCGAACACTAATGCGCCATCGTGATACAATGGTCGGGTTAAAAAATCCATCGGTGAAATTGGGTTTCGCGTCTTATAAAAAAAAATCTAACCAAAAAGTAAGAAATTCTTTATTTATATAAAAATGTATTTAGAGTTTTTTTCTGTCGGAGGTGGTAGTTTTAAAATGATTAACTACTTTTCAATAATATCAGTATATATATACGAATACCGCTGTTGAGTTTTCAGCTGCTATGTAAGAATCGATCTTCGGAAATTTAAAAGTGTTCAAAATACGGTGAGGCGCTGATTTTTATATGAAGTTGAAGAGCAACTGTTGCGGCGTCTGGTGTCGGTTTTCTTAACGAATACCTAATTCCTGATTATATAATTAGTTTTGATTGAATTAGGTTATTAATATAATCAAATAAAATTATGAAGCGTTTGAAAGCTTTTTTCCTAAGTCTTAGCGTTTGTTATCATAAGATATGAAAATCAAAATGTAGTTCTCTTCGTAATCGGCACTATTCAATTATGACACCTAAAATAAGTAATTATAACTAGTTATAAATAAATCTCTTAATACTAACTTACTTTTGAATAATTATTAGTCTAAAAAAACTTTTCGATCCAGTGGTGATCAAAAATGGAAAAACCTTCCATTACGAAATCTCTTTCAAATATTGGACTGGTTTTACTGACTTTTCACTGTTATATTTTTGAAAGGATCAGCGGTTAATTATTTAAAACTGCGAACGTCTTGGAAAAAGCTGCCTGAAAAATAGACAAAACCTTTTGACGGAATAACGTCTGTAGATTTCAGTCAATTTTTAAGCAACATTACTGAATTAAACTCCGCCTGTAATTGCCTAATTATAAAAGACACGCATCGTTTCTAAAAATTAAAGTTAGGTTTAACATACCAATATTTGAAAGTGAGAAACATTATAAAATAATGAAAGTCGTACGGTAAGTGGGGGCAACGATAATCATGTTATTTTAATATTGTAAACTAATATGAGATGGCAGTCCCTCCGTTACATTCTTCCTTAGTCTTTGTTTTTGAATTTCGAAATTCAGCGCGATTGAACAATTGCTAGAGTTGCCTATTTCGTGGATACGTCCGTTTTAGAGTGGTTTACCAAATTTCTTGCGCTTTAAGAATTTACAATATTACGAGTTATTTTATATATATGTAGAGCTTAAATATCGATTCAATCTGATCCCAAAAAACGGATAAATTGATGCAGAATTATTGAAGATAGGAATTTCATTTAAAAATCGTACACCGATGTATTGCGGGCTGGAGTTTTACAGGGGCCTATAGGAAATACATTATTAGCTTTACCCCTGGAGATTCGGCCACCCAAAATATAACTTGCTTTTGTAAATACTTAAATATTCATGTGTGAATTTTGCAAATACTTTCATATTCATGTGTGAATTTTGTAAATACTTTAATATTCATGTGTGAATTTTGTAAACACTTAAATATTCATGTGTGAATTTTGTAAATACTTTCATATTCATGTGTGAATTCTGTAAATACTTAAATATTCATGTGTGAACTTTGTAAATACTTCAATATTCATGTGTGAATTTTGACATTCCTCGTGCTTTACCAATTATTAAGTGACAGTCTTAGCATCACGAATTGTAATAAAGATGGTTTGAAAACAAATTTTGAAGAACAGTTGCGAATTATTTCGCGCGAAGTGTGAACGTGGCTTAAGAGATGATGATATATTTTCCCGTAATATTCTACAGTTTTATACGTATGAATATACATGACGCCATTTATCTCGTATTTAAATTAGAGTGAGAATAATAATGTCCGGCAATTTTTTACTGGTGAATAAAAAGTGGAAAGTGACTACTGTTTTATTCATATTGCACGAACTATGGAATATATATTTTTTCTAGTTTTGTCTTTTTTGTTAGAAATAGAAAACAGTAGAGAGTGCGAAGGAACGAGAGATGGATGGCCCTTTGCACAAAGAAGAAAAGCAAATCGGTTGGAGGTTTCCCTTCACGTTGCGTGCTCCTAGAGTCAAACGATTCTTTTTATTTTTTAGAGAATCATCTCGACAGCTTCATCCTCGATGGAACCCTTTCCCCCTCTTTCCCTTCAGACATTCTTATATTTCTATTTTCCGTCGAGGAAATGAATTTCGTACCGGCGTTCCAATGCTAGCGTCCATACTCCATAGCCGTTCGCGCGGAACACCAAAAAATAAAGTGACAGAATTTTTACTCACTTCTCGCACGTATCAGAGAAAGAGAGGGAGAGATGGGTTTTAGGCCTAAATTTTGGGAGTCTTTCGAAATAAAAGGAAATGACCAAGGAACTGACTGAGGGAGTAGAGAGCGTTATTTCCACTTTGCCGTACTAATTACTAACGGTATCGTGAATCTTTGTTGGGTCTCTAGTGCTAAACAAACGTTAGAAAGGAAGGGTAAATTAAGGGAGGGTGTCCTTTCATTTTCTGTAACTGAAATGAAAACTAATTTACACCTAGAGAAGCGTCGGTAATTAATCAAGTATCGCTAAATATTATAGATTATTTTAAAAATACCGCTATAAATTACAGGTTATTTGAAAAATACCGCTTTAAATTACGAGTAATTTCAAAATACTGTTGTAAATTACGAGTAATTTAAAATTACCGCTATAAATTACGAATAGTTCAAAAATACCACTATAAATTACGAATAGTTCAAAAATACCGCTGTAAATTACGAGTAACTTAAAAATACCGCTGTAAATTACGAGTAATTTAAAAACACTGCAGTAATTTATGGATAGTTTAAAAATACCGCTGAAAATCACAAAATAATTTTATTCCGTTATTTTACAATTGATTTCTATCATATAAAACTAAATGCGTAAAGGTTGTTTAAAGTTTATAAAAGGTCTGTAAGAAATTATGGGGGTGTGTTTTGGGCGATTTTGGGTTTAAAATGTTCGAGGACATTTTGCAACACGGGTCACCGTTTTGAAGTTATGATACCAATGTTTTAGGGTTGACCCCTTAAATTTAATTAAGAAACTGAAAGTCCAGGGTAATTAAATTTAAGTGATCAGCCGTAAAACACTCCATTCATAACTTGAATACGGTGACCCGGACGAAAAAAATATCACACAACATTTTCGAGTCAAAATCGCAAAAAGAAATAATTTCCTATTGTCCTTTTTAAAACACACTGTATATTTTATACTAATTTACCCAAATACTACAAAGAGATATAAATCTTCCCAGTTTAAGTTTCCTTAAAACCTTGGAGTAAAGCCGGGCATCTTAGCTACTCTTAATATCAAAAGAAATAAAATGGTGCTGATTAAAATTTCAAGCTATATCAGAATAGAATTATCATTCATTAATTTAATTTTCCAGGATAATTTCCAAGACTAATGAAATTGCGCATTTAGTTTATTCGTTTGAAGTTATTAAATTAACTAGGAGTGGAGGTATTGGTCCTGGATAACAAATTAACGCCCCAAAATAAATCTAGCGTGCACTCGCGATTTGGTAAATCGAAACTTACGTACCTAGTTGTTTTGGCAAAGCGTTCGAGAGAGGCCCGAACAATAATACCAAAATTTATCTTATCGGGCCGTTGTTGCCCCGTGAGCCTGACGAAAGAAATATCGTTTTTCGCTTTGTTCACCCGCCCCGTTAACAGGCTCGCTAACTAAAGAGGCCAGTCACCTCCGATAGAGCAGCCTAACTTACGCCCACCCTTAATTCCCTACGCCCCACTACTATGATGCGAGGGCTTGGACATGCCCGAAAAAAAGACACCCGGATGACCAGTTCTCGGAATTGTTTTACAGAATTTCATTATTTATTCTTTTGTTATTAAGTTTCTTCCAACAGAGTGACTATTTCTCTGCCCGGCCATGCCATTTTGGCTGGATGTCCACTCCGTCCAACCAAATGAAGAAGTCTACATATTCTGAACTGTCTTTCACTAAACAATGACTTGCAAGTTGGTTATAGACCGAAACCACATTAAAATACTTTTCAATTGGTGAAAACTATTAATTACTACATCACAAAAAGTCGCAGTATGTATGTCAGTGGATAGGGTAAGTAATAATTACTAAATCTTTTTGGGTTTGTAATTTTTTTTGTTTGAATTTATTCTGAGGTAAAGAGACCACCTGGATTGAAGTTAACTATCCATATAGTCATATTTTCCTTTATTATATTTATGTAATGTAAACCTCGACGGCCATTCCTAACCTCTTTACATAAGAAACTGAATTTTTGCATATGTCTTACTCTTAAATAATAGGTACAAATTTATAAATATTTTTGAAACTGCAGCCATTAATGTTTAATTTTTCGATATATCTTAGAGATTGGTTTTACGACTTCAAAGGATAAAAAGCTGTTATATTTTAAAATTTAAAAATAAACGTATATTCGGCCTCACTGATAACCACTTTACCTGCCTTTAAAAATAAATAATGTAATTTCCTATAACTGTAAAATGTAAAATAGTTTCGATGTATACTATAAAGATTTTCTTTCAAAAGTGATAACACTACTTTCTGGGAGGTTAAATAGTGGGATGTCCCAGGTGATAATATTTGCTCATAGTGTTTTCCTATATCTTCATTATTGTTTTTTCTTTATTCCAGTAAATGTTTTTAACTTCTAATCCTTTAGGGTGGTGACGTCTAATTCGGAACACGTCTAATTCAGAACACTTTTTTAAAAATCGGCTTAAATTTGTTTTGGGGGCTTCAATTCGGAGAAAACGAGGCCTAAAATATCAATGATTCATCGCGAATCCATTAAAAATCATCCCGAGATTGTAGGAAAACATCCCGAGAAGATACGACAATAATTAGCAGAGTACCCAAATTAAGCATATTAAATTAATGGAAATTTTAGGGAATGTCACTGCCATGGCCTCAGCAAATAAGGTTTCGAGAACGACTGAGGAAAGGTACGCTCACTCACCTGATTTCAAACGAAAGTACCACTCCTTAGCTACAATTTATGACCCTTGGGAATATGGTAGAAAATATATTTCACTCACAATTCCTAATCAAAAAAATATGTCCATTACGTCTAATTCGGAACGATGAAAAATACACCGCTTGCCCTCTTGATTACTTGTACTAAACTCATCCTAAGCTATAATTATGGTAATCGTGAACATCGTTAAGTACAAGACCAAACTTTTAAAGACTGTATAACACCAATAGCAGACTATTCTTTCGCTTCGCGCCAAAACACGGTATTTCCACCGCTTTTTCGCGGCCTCTAAATATTTATATTTATTAACCTCTTTGAAAGTGAGTTTTCTGTTTTCTTAGCCTGTTTACCGAATTAAAACAACCCTGCTCGGATTTGAAACCACCCTTTACCATTTAAAACCACCCTTTACCAATTAAAACCCCCCCTGTTCCGAATTAAAACCCCCCTGTTCCGAATTAAAAACACCCTGTTCCGAATTAAAACCACCCTGTTCCGAATTAAAACCACCCTGTTCCGAATTAAAACCACCCTGTTCCGAATTAAAACCACCCTAGTTCCGAATTAGATACAATTGTTCCGAATACGACGTAACTACAAAGTTTGGGAAAAACCTATTTTCTCACTTAATAATTACATTAGAAAGATGAAAAGGGGCTTAAAATATGCGCAAAGGTTCGATCTACAAGTCTACAAACACAAATAATATCTGCAATTGCCAAAAATACGCTATATTATGTAATTTTCAAAAAGTGTTCTGAATTGGACGTCACTACCCTAAAGGTTTTAATATTTTTTTTACTTAAAATTCTTTAAAGGTTTTAATATTTTTTACTTATTTTTATATTTTTTACTTATTTTTATATTTTTTACTTAAATTCTTTAAAGGTTTTAATATTTTTTTTACTTAAAATTCTTTAAAGGTTTTAATATTTTTTACTTATTTTTATATTTTTTACTTAAATTCTTTAAAGGTTTTAATAATTTTTACTTATTTTTATATTTTTTACTTAAAATTCTTTAAAGGTTTTAATATTTTTTACTTATTTTTATATTTTTTACTTAAATTCTTTAAAGGTTTTAATAATTTTTACTTATTTTTATATTTTTTACTTAAAATTCTTTAAAGGTTTTAATATTTTTTACTTAAAATCCTTTAAAGAACTTTATATTTATTACTTAAAATCCTTTAAAGAACTTTATATTTATTACTTAAAATCCTTTAAAGAACTTTATATTTATTACTTAAATTCCTCTAAAAGAGTTTCTAATATAATTTATGATCACTCAGCTCTCCGCTATTATTGATTTTGTTTTTAGTTTTCTTGGGTTTCAAAAAAAAAAAGTCTGAAAGAAAAAAAAAATCCCATGTCGAATTTTTATTTAAATTTCGGGGGTTATATTTATACCCGGTCCCTCGATTATAAGCGTATCAAGTACTTTCTTCTTATTTTCTCCCAAACAAGTCATTAGAAGAGAAGTAAAGCGCCGGTGCCTTAAAAGAGGCAAAGCTGAGAATTACTTTCGAAGAGAGCATCGAGCCTATGAACGCCACATTGCAGCCAGTAAGTCATCGCGGTCACGAAGGCTTCACCCCTAACCCCATTACCACTCACTTCCTACCTTATAGACTGATTTTCGACGCTGTTTGTCGTCCAACGCGTGGTACGTATTGATCGTAACGTCGTCGTATCCCGGCCAATAGAAGAGGAAAAAGTTACGAAGAAGCGTTTAACTCAACCATATCAAGGAGAAGAGAGAGTAGAACTATGAATAAATTAAAGATGCAAATGACACCGTTCGCTTCGTACCCGATAGGTTTCGTCAAAGAGAAAATACCAACAGGAGTAGAAGATAAATTATTATTTGGTGACAGTGAGCACTACCAACGAGATATACAAGGCCCATGCGGGAGCCATTTTTTTTTATTTTTCCGGACCGTAAAAAATTACGTAAACCTCTCGTGACTATGTGACTGCTCTAAGTTTCGAACCTCGAGCGATGGAGCGCGCGAAGGGATTTCATGTGCATTAAGCCTAATCAGTAAGTGTATTAAAGAGGCTAAGAAGCGCCATCTATCAACCACACAAGTCAAATATACTTGGGTGAGGGACCCCCCCCCCCTTCGAAGTGAGCGTGCATGGGCCTTCTACATCTCGTTGGTAGTGCGCTGACATTTATGGGGAATTTCAATGGAGCAATTATAAACACGGGAGAAGTAGTTTCCAGCATTCTTAAACACTGCGTTTGCGGAATCAGGGCCTTCCATTTTTTATTGCTTCATAAATGCACTTCGCGAGGACCCAGAACGATTCGTCATTTGGGTTCTAAAGCGGCTACAGTGTGTTGTTCTTGGTTAGTACAATTGTACTTTTTTAGTGCTTTTTAAAGTCTTCAGTACGAAAAGTACATTTTGATGTTTGAAAGTACATTTTCAAATTCCATTTTTTAACATTAGCGTCTATGGGACGAAAATTACGCCGCAAGATGGCACCAAAAGCCTGTCGTGGAACAACACTTCTATAGTCAAGTTATTGTATGATTCGCGTCCTATGTTTAGTAATCTGTTTAAGCAGTCGTCTTATGTGTGCTGTACCTTTAAATAAAATGCTCAATCACATTTTATGCAAGGTTATTATTTGGTATAGTTTCAATATTAGAAACAGAAAAAATTCTAATTAAAACCTTTCCTTGATATCACGCTTTTTCATTACTTTCTAACTTATATGAAACACATATTCGTTTTGTTAACACTGAAGCTAGGCTCAATGAGTTCACTTCATATTCTAACCAATGAAAGCAAATTCACTATCCATCCTCGCATACTTTAATGAGAAACTTCGTTTGCTTATATTTTGACTCCACCCACAAATTCTGTATATAGTAATTTCGAAAAAAAATTTAACCACGAAAATAGAGATAAGAATGACATTTTCGATCACTAGAAGTCGCTATATACAAATTTGTGGGTGGAGTCAAAACATAAGCAGACGAAGTTTCTCAATAAAGTATGCGAGGATGGTACTAGAGGCTAAAGCTACGATCCGACGTTCTTAGTACATAAATCCGTTTTTGATGAAAGCTATAGCGAATAAATAGTTCCCAAAAACCAACGGGCATATTTTTGAAAAGTCTTGGCTGAGGATCTGCTTCTCTTGGTATATTCTCTTTGGCTTCGTACCACTCTTTCAGGTCGCTTGTCGCTCCGTTTACAAAGACGACTCGGCTCGTAAGCGCTTGGGTTAAAATGGTATTTCGGAATAAGATTTACATATAATACATCGGCGAGAATCGAACCGAGATGCTTGATATTCATTTTATTTCGCTTATACCAGCTCCCACGTGGCCCAACTTCTTACACCGGTTTAAGTTTAAATAAATGAGAAAGTAATCTTGGAATTTCCCGATAGTCATAAGGGAAAAACGTAAATGTACTGGTAAACTACAGTTAACAGATTTGTTTTTATACAGGTATATTTAACCTAAGACCATTAAATACAAATGGACTGGAATGACAAGCTAAAACCGCAATTCTTCTAATGGCGTTGCCTGTCTTTGCCCCTAGCGGGAGAGTCCCGAATCTTTTCGACTCATATATCATTTTATGGCTATGGTTTGATTCGAAAAATATTCAATATTTGTCTTGGTGTGGCGCTAGAGAGACGCTGCCCTAAATATCCACGCGTCGTATCTCCATTCTAGTCCATCTGTGTTTAATGGTTTTAGATTTAGCTTAATATTATATTTGAATTAAAAACTAAAGTATTCTTAATCATCATTCAATGCTACGATATTTGCACTTCATTCTTAATCCTCTTTTGTTCGATACTTTATTGAAATTTAACCTGAAATCCTTGTTTTTACATTTGTTGTAAAACACTGACTTCAACTTTAATATTTAGACTCTCAAGCGTGAAATTCCTTGACCACAACCGTCCTGTGACCAAGCGTCGCTAATAAATAGAGAGACAAATTGTCTTTTATTAATACCCCTAACTGCTACCATGACACCCTTATATGTAGTACAGTACATCGATTGTCTACCATTGGGTCGAATCCCATTGGATCGAATGTCTCGTTCGACCGAATCCCATTAGACCGAATACCGCAATTTGGGCGGTTTTCCAATCATGAATTTTCCTTTCAATCCTATTTTTCCATTGATTTTCCTATTAAACTTCTTGTTATTGCAGAAAATACTAAACCAAACGTAACCTAATATAACAGTAATGTTTTGGAAAAGGCATATTTTTGGAGAAGTAAATGAAGCTAAATTTCAATATTTTGGAAAATTTTGTTAAATGATTTATAAATTATTACTTACCTAATTTAACCAAACCTAACCTAACATAGAAGTAATGTTTTGGAAAAGGCATATTATTTGAGAAGTCAATGAAGCTAAACATCAATATTTTGGAAAAGGCGTAACATTGTTAAATGAATTATAAAATATTACTAACCTAACCTAACCTAACCAAACCAAACCAAACCTAACCTAACATAACAGTAATGTTTTGGAAAAGGCATATTATTTGAGAAGTCAATGAAGCTAAATTTCAATATTTTGGAAAAGGCGTAACATTGTTAAATGATTTATAAAATATTACTAACCTAACCTAACCTAACCTAACCTAAACTAACCTAACCAAACCTAACCAAACCTAACCTAACCAAACCAAACCTAACCTAACCTAACCAAACCTAACCTAACCTAACCTAACCTAACCTAACCTAACCTAACCTAACCTAACCTAACCACCAACCTAACCTAACCTAACCTAACCAACCAACCTAACCAAACCTAACCTAACATAACCTAACCTAACCAAACCTAACCTAACCTAACCAAACCTAACCAAACCTAACCTGACCTGACCTAACCTAACCTAACCTGACCTAACCAAACCTAACCAAACCTAACCAAACCTAACCTAAACTAACCAAACCTAACCTAACCTGACCAAACCTAACCTAACCAAACCTGACCAAACCTAACCTAACCTGACCAAACCTAACTTAACCTAACCTAACCTAACCTAACCAAACCTAACTTAACCTAACCTAACCTAAAAATAAAATTGATTTTCTTATTAAACTTCTTGATACTGCAGCAAATAATATGTGTTCACCAATAACATTCTTCAATAAATTTCATAAAATAACTTCCATTTTTGGAAATTGTCTAACCCTAACCTAATCATACCTAACGTAATCTAACCTTACCATTAAGAGATCTCCCTCCCAAGTACTGACGGCGCTCGATGCTGCTTAACTTCTTCGATCATCCAAATCACTTTATCCATTGCGCTACTGGAGCCCGGCAACTCAAGGAAAACGCTATGATTTTATATGTGTAAACCCATCCCATTCAGTCGAAAGCTCTTCCATTTAAATATTCCCATTCAGTAGAAAATCGCTCTTTGGGCTATAAATTGTTTTAAATTTGGCTACAATTTTAGAAATTTGAATTCGATCCAACGGGATTCTATCCAATAGGATATTACCCAGTACATCTATTGCTACAAAATTTATCATTTGGCCACATGTTCCCCATATTTCAATTATGTAGAAAATTAAAGTTTATAAATTTTCTTTATTTTATCCCTATATTAATCCCGCGCTACTATAATATAATAATTTTTGTCAGTTTTCATAAAATTTCATTGAATTAAATGATTTTTTAATTGTGATTAAAGGAAAACATTTTTTTTCGATTTTATTTAAATTACGTTGAATCAAGCGATACTTCATTCAGATGTAATCAAATCGCGTCATAACAAATTAATAAAAACTGTCTTTATAGACAAAGACGGGAAAGTGTAAGAGATAAGTGTAGAAAATTAATTGCCTGAAGTAACAGATATTCAATTTTCACTTTCACAGATGATCATAAAACATCAAATAAAGTAATTCTTTATAAACTGTAATTTAATTGCATTCCCCCCCAAAACATTTCTCTTTGAAACTCAACAATTTGAGTCTATTTTGATTCGAAGAAATTATTATGACGCAACTATAGAATTCGATTCGAAAAATAAGAAATTCGACTTCGGTTTATATACTTTTCTAAATAAGGTAATTTGCATAAGGGTGAACTTATTTCTCCAAATCTTACAATCGTGCAAAACTAAGAAAGTCTCTGAAACTTAAATGCATTGGTAGAGACCCCGGCGAAATTAATTAAAAGCTACTATCGAAACTCTAATTACTCGAAAGCAATAAATGGCTTCAGTATGAGGGGAGTGCGAAGAAAACCTTTCAGCGTTATACCCCTAATATATATCTTTAGTTCAGGAAATAACAATTATTTCCGTGGCTTCTATCTAATTACGCTTCTTGCCACCTGCAAGGAGCCTATTTTAATTCCGAGTACTTTGGATTCGTTACATATACGCCTTGACCTCGTAGTAAAGGCTAAAAGCTTTTGCTCGCAAATTAGCATGGCGGTCGTCACCCTAGAGGCCAAGTGAACTTATATTCGGAAGAGGCTGAAAAATTCCGCAGCCGTTAAGACAAAAGCAAATAATATTTCAGAGTCTGAAACAAAAAAGGGCACGGGTTTTCGTTACCGAGAAGCTATTTCTATTGAAAATGAGATAATTCCATTATTAGAAAAGGGTCGTCGGCATTGAATGTGAATATTTTTGGCTTGTGCTAGCGAATATTATAAAGAAGAAGTTCAGACAACATTATACCTTAAAAGAGCATCATTTTTCTAAAAGTTGAAGGGAAAATTTTAAAAAAAGAAATCATGTCTTAATTATTTAAAAGAAATTATTATTAATTTGGTCTTAAAAACACTGACTACTGCCTCTCCATGTTTATAGGTGTCTGCTAGCCAATTCCGTAGAGGTAAAAGGTTCGTTTTAGCAGACGCCCCTAAACCAATGGCGGATGGCGCACTAGTCCTTGTTTTAAAGGCTAATTAAATGCAAATTATTTTGTAATGACTGATAATTATTTTAATATATTTTTCCTTTTATATTTAGAAAAAACCCGTTCTTTTATGGTATATTATATAGAACGGGGATCTTTTCCTATAAGTGAACCCTGTTAATAAAGTCGAGAGCAATACACCTAAAAATAAATTCATTCAAAATTTACAACGGCCTTACGAGTTTCTAAACCGGGCTTTCACGAATGAGGGGTGATCTTATTGGTTCGCTTAGAAATGCGCAGAGGCAGAATTTTAGTGTCAGAATGTTTTCCGCCAATGAAAAAATGTCACCTTTGAGTTTGTATTTCTGTTCACTAGATGGCGCTTGCTTCATTTAGTGTCAGAATGTTTTCAGCCAATGAAAAAATGTCACCTTTGAGTTTGTATTTCTGTTCACTAGATGGCGCTTGCTTCATTTTTAATCTGCCCCTTAACGGGCGTATATATATGGCCAGCTTGTTTATTTTATTTTTAGGTCTATACTGGAAACTTTCAAATATAAGACATGTTTGTCTACTTTTTAGATTTCTGTGAGTATATTTGCATTCAAACATAACTTCTCTAAAATTCCTTTCAACAGAAACTAACAACGATTAAACTAGAAGGTCGGTAAATATTTCTTTTCTAAAACTTTTTTAAGTTCCACGGTATTTATTTCTGTTCGTGGTTGTGCTTAGGTTGTGAGTGAAAACGAGAAGTTATCAAAACAAAACTTTTAAAGTAAAACAGGAGCATTCATTGAGTGGAATGATTGAGTTCGTAGCTTGAATTCACGTTCGAGACTGACTATCTCTGGGTTTTACTAGCTTTTATATACCATTGTTATCTTTGTTTTCGAGAGGTTCTTTTACTGTAGAGAGCTTTTCCCTATGGAGTATTAGCAATAGGGTATTTGAAAGATAACATTTAATTCATTTTAAGTGACTCTTGGATTAAGTATATGAGAATTAGAGAAAAATTAGGAATAGCTTAAAATACTACGTATTAAGGATTTTTAGAAATGGTAAGTACCCTTAGGCCCGAAAATTTTCCTTTTTTTAGTTTTTGTTAATGTTATATTTTAGTTTGAATGACTGCTTTATTAAACTATATTTTTAGAGGTGAAATATCTGAAAACTTTCAGGAATTAACTCCAAAGTAGTAGGTACTCATAAAAAGATTTATCTAATTCACGGCTAGCTTGTAAAATATCAGCCAAACCGATTTGACTTGCGTTTAACATTATGATACATTAATCCCACAGATTTATGATTTTCAGTTTGAATGTGCCTCCATAATTTAAAATGGCTGCCAAAAATATAAGCGAATTATTTTCATGTGATAAATGTGTTGATGCATATTTCAGGTTTAACTCGCTAAAGGACTCAACAAAATTTGATTGGTATTGAATCCTGGGAAATTTTGGAAAACCAGTCTAATGGAAGAACATTTTAAAAGAAGCTTTTTTATAAACGACGAAAATATGAATATATTACGGAACAGGGCGTTGGCGTCAAATTTGGTTAGTTTTTGCGTCCAAAGAAATATAATTTTTTTTTATCACATTTTGACTATAAAGCTTATTTTGAAAATGTTTTGCTGCCTGGGTAGGGTAACGCTTTTACCAAAATATGTAATTAATTTGAAGCTGATAGTGTCATTAATTGTTAATTAAAATTATTTTAATTTACTATAATGTAATTATACCAGCTTAAACCTTTGGCTGAGTTATCATTCTCGTGATGTTTTAAAACGGTTGAAATTCAATTTGCCTACCTGTTTTTTATTAGCACGAGGGTAATCGTGAGACATCTGCCGCTTTTCGTTCAAGGTTTGATGAAACCTAAGACTAACTATCTATTTATATGTCGGGCTCTCATAGAACGCACGAGATTGACAACAACCCTTTGGACGATAGTTATCATTTGCGATAACACGTTTAAAAAGTTAGAGAAATGCCCCCATTATTACTTACAGCAGTCATGCAGTTGGAAACTTTGGATCAATATTTGCTTTTGCTAAGAGGTAAGCAGAAAGTCAGTGGATGTGTTAGAATGAATGCCAGAAGCGCGTGGGTATAAAACTAACGAAAAGAGGAATGATTTTATGTAGTAAAATGAGAAGTTAAAAATAGAAAACCAGTTTTACTACAATAACGCAGCAATCCATAAAGAATTAAAAGTCACAATTAAAAAGCAGGAGCTAAATTTTAAAACTTTTAGCTCCCAGATAATACCCTCCCCAATAATTTAAAACCCCTTTATGACTGTGTTTGCCCATGCTGGGTTCTATTGTACGATATCATTCTGTTGACGAACACAATAAATATTTTCTATTTTATGTACAAAAAAAGCCAAATCTAGCAAACCACCGTGAAACTTTTTCGGGATTTGATGAAAACACTACCGTTACCAGAAGTGAGATGAGACTAGAAGTATTGGGCTAACCAAATTCTTCACTCGGCGAAAGTGAATATTCTTGATAACACACCAACGGTTGGCCCTCTAGTAGCGGTTTATGAATTTTCCCTCCAAAACGTGAGACGCTCGTGGCGGTAGACGGCCAAACTAGATTCAAGCACCCGCGTCCGTGTTCCGCGGCTTTAGGTTGAGGGGAAGGGGGTAGGAAATGTTTTAGGAACTCGACCAATTTTTTCTCTCTAGTGTAGGTGCGATGGAAGCGTTTTAAAATCCTCAAATTTGTTCACTAATGCCAGGATCTACTACCAATGCTAGAGCCCTTCACTTCTAGTCTAATCTTGCGTCTGCCGTTACTTAACAGCCGAATTGAATACTTCTCATTTTACGCGTAGACCGGAGTTTCGTATGAATTAGAAATGTCACAAAAATGATTCATTCAATTATGAAAAAAAATTGATTTAATGCTATTCGCTTTTATTGGAATCCTTTGACCTTTTTAATTTCTAGCTTGTATCTCTGCGGGGATTAGGTATTTGAGAAATAGGATATAAAAGTTTAATGAAAGTGCCTTTTAAGCCTCGAACTTAATATCAAAAGTGTATTTGAACAGCGAGAAATACGGTAAGGTTACTTGGATTTAATATAAATATTTAATATAATGTAGTGGCGTAGAAATATAGACCTTAGTTCATCCGATCGATTTGTTTCGGCTTTTTGGAAGTGGAGTTTTTCGAAACTATGAAGAAGGCGCCATCTGTCGAGGGTTTTTGCTGTTAAAAACTACATTCGATTTAATCCAGCAAAGCGCTGCATGAAGAGAGTTAATTAACACCTAAAATATAATTTTCTAGTGCGTTTTAGTCAACGATGGCTTATTGGAAGATATAAAATAGGGCGAACCTAAACAACTGCTAAAGAAAGAACAGTGTAAATGAGATGTTACATAGCTGTAAAATAATATCTAGAGAGGTTTCAGCTTGGATTACATCTGCTAGTTCTTCAATTACCCGTTAAGAATTCTACATTAAAACCATCGGAACTCATCGAGCTTACCCAAATGGAATATCGTTCTAACTGCTTTATGATATACTGAAGGTACAATGGTGAAAAATAGTTTCAGTTAGAACTTATTGAGTTTAGTGACAATTCTGCTCTACATCCTTTTGTCTCGAAGAAAATTTTTTTTTGCCACAACCTGACGACGATCGTTTCATCTAAAAAGGACCATTTGATCTTACTCCGTTAAACGATTTTTCTGACATAACAAAAATCATCAAATATTGAAACATAAATTATGAGAAAGTAATTTTTAATTTAAGAAGTCTCTTAAAATATGCATCATAACATTCGTTGGTTTCAGATTCAATAGCAGTTAGTTATCAAATTAGCTTGCTTCAATCCTTAAATTAGTAACTCGCAGTAAACTAGCCAAAATATTATGTGTTTACTCACATTTTCATGAAATATTAAGTTACAACATTCTACCACGCAGCTACACGCGTACTATAATCGTTTCTAAGAAAGAGGGGTTACAAAACGGTAAACAGTCTTATCTTGGCTGTATTTAAGGCCGTAGCTTCGCCACTAATAAATGTCTACGATCGATGCTAGCCGGCGAAATATTGACCCAATAAACAACTGAAAACTATCGCGACGCGAACACTATTCACCAACGTTAGCTTGTCAATAAAAACCAAGAGAAAAAGCCTTCTACACTAACCATAGAAGCTTCTTAGCCGTCATTTAATGCACAGTCCTTTTAATGGACCTTGCATCAAATAATACTCCTTAAATTAAATAGTTCCTTTAATGCTGACCTCACCTACGACCAACTAAAGAAACATAAGATATCAGATATAATAACATCATCAATAGACTGGTTGGAAAAATATAATACTAAAATATCATGTTTTTGAGCAGAAAAGAAGAGTAACAGAAGACCAGTTAGTGTGATTGAGAATCGGCTTTCGATTTTATTTACAATATCATTTCTACATAACTAAGATCTGTGCCTATTGACTTTGGTTCTATCATTTTTTAACAGCTAATCCTTTTTCGATAGATCGATTCCATTTTTTGAATGGTGAAATTACATGAATAATAATAATAAAGAGGTTTTAATGTGTATAAAAAAGCAATAGATTATAAAATCAACATGTAAAATTTACATACAGGCCACCAGTTAAATAAAATAGATTTCCTGCAAAGCGTCATTGTGGGAAAGTTTTGATTACAAGTGTTGTCATAATAATTGTTTTTCTTTCCTCCCTCTCTCTCATTTTGTGTTCTACCGTAAGGAATTAAGATTTGTATAAAAATATATCTGAGGTGTTATTGAAATTATTACATACGAATTGCATCCGATCCATGGGATTCAACCCAATTTTCTTTATATAAAATTCTAGGAGAGCGATAGCTCTCTTAGATAAGACTTCATACTGCTCTTAATGTATAAGGAGGGTTTTTTTGTTTGCATGTAACTTTTTTTGTATTGTATTAATTGATTCGAAAAAATTCCACAGAACTACAATTCGGACCCTCAATATGTTGTTAAAATTTCAAAGAGATCCATCCATTAGTTTATATTATAAAGAATAAAGTTGCTAAGGGTGGTTTTCATTTCCATAAAATTAATCACACCTTTTGGTGAAAGAGTTAAATTTTCCCATAGAAATAACATGGAGTTTTTCCCCAATTTAGCCATTTTGTGGCCACCCTTTTGAAATGAAATATTCGTTTGTTACGTTTAGGAACGGTTTTATATCAAAATATAAACCTTTTTCTAGGACCATTTTTAAGGTTTTTGCGAAAAATTAAGTTTAAGTGCTAAATTTCATGTTTTTTAATCACCCTTTGACTTACGTTGTTGCACCCTATATGTCATACTGTTGGACTTACAGCGTTTTACCGTGGATAAAGCCTAGGAGAAAGCCACTCTTGCACATACGCTGTTTTACCGCGGACTTTTATCTGATTTTACTCTCTTTCGTTGCAAAAACTGAATGATTTTAGGCAATTTAGCTAGACTAACGATTACAGGTAATTAAGCTAGATTAACGATTACAGGTAATTAAGCTAGATTAGCGATTACAGCTAATTAAGCTAAATTAACGATTACAGGTAATTAAGCTATATTAGCGATTACAGCTAATTAAGCTAAATTAGCGATTACAGCTAATTAAGCTAAATTAGCGATTACAGCTAATTAAGCTAAATTAGCGATTACAGTTAATTAAGCTAAATTAGCGATTACAGCTAATTAAGCTAGATTAGCGATTACAGCTAATTAAGCTAAATTAGCGATTACAGCTAATTAAGCTAAATTAGCGATTACTGCTAATTAAGCTAAATTAGCGATTACAGCAAATTAAGATACTTCAGGCATTTAATCTTCTACACTTATCTCTTACTTTTTCCCGTCTTTGTCTACAAAGACAGTTTTTATTAATGTATCATGGTGTCTGTAGGTCTTCGGAACATGGAATTTTAATATGGATACTAGGTAGGGAAATTACATTATTAATGAGTTGTGAACCAACTTTTATTAAGCACAATAAACTTCTATTTCATTTCATTTCATAAATAAATATTATGTCTTTCATTTCCAGATGTGGTCTACTTTTTTAATTGCAATACGTCTAAAATGTCACGGTCATCACAATTGACGTCATTAACAAAAAAGTGTGCATATATTCCACAAATTTACGTTGCACTGACTCAACCCTAATTTGTAGGTATTGACTGCAGTTCCTCCACACCGTACATCCAAAAATTTGTCGAGATCGCAGGAGTGAGATAAACAAAAGACGGAAGTGAGTTTAAGATTGTATTTTTCGAGAAAGTTTAAGAACTACAGCAAGAGTCCTGCGACAACGATTGGCAGTGTCGTTTACATGTTCCCGAAATAAAAGTTCCCTATCGAACCTTCCTACAAACAAGTCTTGTATACGTGACATGCACCGATTTTATGGGATTAATTGAAAGGTTATTATAAGCAACAAGATCATCCTGTAATATTTGGCTATTTCTCGATGAATTAGGATAGACCCGTAAACAAAGTAAGTAATTTGTTTTTATTCTGTTGTATTGGTCTAGGTAGGTAAATCCCCAGAAACTAGGTAATTTTTTTTTATTTTCAGTGTGGCAAGGTAAATAAGAATAGCAAACTCAAACCAGTTTCTTGAACTGCGTGTGGACTTTTAATGTTCCTTCTAGGGCCATGTTTCTGTGATACGAAGACTGGCGCCAAGGGATCAAGGGTGTACTACGGTGGGGACGCATAGGCATCAAGCGATGGCGATAAAGTAGAATGGTGTTCCACCGAGTCAACATTCTCCAAAGATGTGTCCAAAGAGGACGAACGTGACTGGATATTTGACGGCGTTGGACTGCCAATATTAGTCGGTGGGAGTCTAATAGAGACTTGTGTCGCAAGAAGCATGCTGACAAGCTCTTTGTAAGCAGGTTGGCGACTCTTGCTCTTGATCGCGGCATGGGTTATAAATGGGAAGCGCGAATGTAAATCGTCATTTATACTAGACGAACCATAAAGTTGGATCTTGGTTCTAGCCACCATAGTTGTCTGCTCCTCGCTTCATCGGTTAGAAGGGTTTACGGCGTTGTCTCGAAAATAGAATGGTGAGATGAACGCGACGTATAAGTACCTGAAAGCCAGCGAAAGTTTTACAAGTCTGGTGAGGCAATGAGGGCCAGAGACTTGAGTGGCAGCCGCGGATGGTGGTAAGGTTGGTCTGGTAAATTCTTGCATTTCGAAGAGAGTGCGCGGCAACGGCGTGTATAGACCCAAATACACGAAAGCAAAAGCGACAAAGGTAAGTAATGTCGGATATTTCATGGGAATTGAGATGAGAACGCCATGTTAGGTGGTCACGAAAATGGTCTGAGCTAACGGGATAGGTAAAGGTCGTTAAGAAACCCGCCATTCATAGAACGACATCAGTCATCAAGATGAATATAATCAAAGTAATATTATTAACGGGTAAAGGTGGTCCCCTTCTGGCCATTGCCCTACAATTACGGGAAGCTAACGGGTTGGCACTTTTTTTTTTGTACTACTACCCACACTTAGAGCGTATAGCCGTGAGGCTTTGTGCTCCAGGAAGAATTGATGGAGATTGAGACCCTGCGCGGCCCAACACTGACGGGGGCCGCTAGGTCGTATGCGTGTAAACAGGGAAGGAAGTGAGGTTTACTTGGGAGGTGACGGAAGGTGGAATGGGGGTAAGTCACCCCCGGCGGACACGGGACAGTCGGCACCCATAGGGTAGGATCGCCGACATGTGTCGTATTCCCTCAAACTTTGCCACCCAGAAGCTTGGCTTACAGGAGTGCGCCACACTCCCGGCCGGGTTGGCACTTATGGAAATAAATTCTTAGCTTCCAGGGAAGTTAACAACTAACCCAATCCTAAAATTTCAAACACAAAATAAAAAACACTGAAAACATCATTTTTCGAACCAACATAGGACCAGGTGGTCAATTCGTTGAGTCAGCACAATTTTTTTTTGTTTTACGCCAGGGACGCGACCCAGTGGTCGAACTCCCAAATTAAAAACCAAAAGCCAACTTCTCAGAATGGTAAGTCCAAAAATTTTAAAAGGAATTTAGTTATTTTTTATTATTTTTATGGTAGGACTGATGACCCCTGTCATAGTTACTCCCGAGTCCCGCCCATATACGCGTAGAGGATTGAGGCGCAAACTAAGACGCAGCGCCTCTAGCGGACTAAATTGAAAAATATTGGCGGGAAATTCGCGAATGGTAGATTGGCAGTTCAAAAATGGGGTGCACTACAATTTTAAAATGTGTCGGATTTATAGCATTAGATGGTTTAAAAAATTATTTTAGGAATTCAACTCTTCGAAAAGCCGAAAATCTAATAAAATGTGCACACATTTTTAACGTAAAGGAAGTTAATACTGTCTTTGGACAGTGTATAAGGGAAACTTCTGTAACTAAAAAGGTTTATGACATTACCATCAATGTTCAAATTACATAGTCATGTTTATTTAATAAGTTAATTAAATTAACTTGCAGGTGCTTCCAGACAGACACATTTTTGAGGCTAACTGTATCTGTAAGGGTTGGCTCTCTGGGAGATACAAACACAGCCGCTACCACCCTCTATTTGGAAATAGAGAGAGACGACGCCAAAACTAACCAACTCCAAGTCATAAGACCATCAGCGCATCAAGATAAACAATATGCTCAAGGTGAAACAATTCGAAATATTTTTTCCTCCCTCCATCTCAATAGCGAGAACCATTAGAAGAGAGCAAACGAGAATTATACAACATGTGGGAAAATATTAATTGTCCACTGTCAACAATTTTAAAGTATGAAATAAGAGATGAAGATGAAATAACATGCAAAGATGTTTTAGAAGGGTTAAGTGTCTACCGTAGTTAGAAGCGAAGAAGAGCGTTTGATAAAATATTTGTGCCAAGAACTTGAGCGAGAGTTGAAAAGAAAATGCGTTTATCACAAAGTTTTCTAAACGGAAATACAATTCGTATCATAAGTGAATTTGATTATAACTAGGCCTACATTAGAAGAGAAAGAGGCTACTTTCTGGAAAGAAAATATTGAGAAGACCTCCACTGATATTTAACAAGTTTGTTTCATAAGAAGACTAGAGTTAAGCGAAAAAACTGGAACATGGATCAAAGTTACAAAAATTAGAATTTCAACGACTAAAGCTCATCGAATAAAGGCTAGGCGTGAAGATTTTGAAAAACTAGCCAGTTCTTTTCTTAATGCTAAAAATATTCAAACGGTCAGAATGAAGTATGGAATCCAAATGGAAAATACAGCACGTAATAACTACAACCAAAAGTTTGCCCCACATTCCTTTGTAGTAGTTCCTGAGTTTCCTGTAGTTTTTAAGTCCATGGGACCGTCCATAAACTACGTCACGCGAAAAAAAGCATTTTCTGACCCCCCCGTCCCCCCAGATCACGCTTCGTCACGCTTTTCTCAGACCCCTCCCCTAAAAACCACGTCACATTTATTTAACCCCCCTTATGCACTATGATTTGTCTTTATTTACAAATTTAATTTGATTAATTTCTTGAGTGATATGCCGCCCTCTCAGAAAAATTTTGCTCGGCTGAAAATTCAAGTTCTCTTCCGTTTTAAGCTTTTTCCCTCTGATTGACCTTTAGAATTTTAATGTCTGGATGTGCTTTTTACAACCTTCAAAAAAGTTCCATAAAGCTTAGTTAAAGGGTCACACTTTTTAGGTTTCGACACTGTCACCGAAAACAGACTAATCGAGCTTCAGATTTAGAAAATTTGCCAAAGAATCGAAACCATTTCAATCGGCAGGGGATTTAATTCATCCTCACAAATAATAGGGGCGAATAAACAGAGACATAAGAGAGTTTACGCTGTTTATTTTAAATGCGCTATTTAAATTGGCTATATAAAGGTGTAAATAGTAGATAATTGCTTAAATTTTCTACTATTTAAGCGATGATGGAATAACAATTTTGGAAAATTATTGTAACGGTGGACTATGGAATGTTGTCTTTCTTCTTCTATAACATAAGAGAGCCAATCGGCCTCTTACTGACTTCGTAACAAAATCAATGCTAAATGTGACGTCACGCATTGAAGAACCCCTCCCTCCCCCTTCTCACGGACCGTCACAAATTTAGAAACCCCCTCCCCCCATAAGAGCGTGACGTAGTTTATGGACGGTCCCTCATCGCAAAATTGGTTATGTTGCAGCCCCGATGGCCTTGTACTTGGAAACTCAAACATACTTTTGGAAATAAAATGCCCAAGTTGTTTACAAGAAAATAAAATTTTAAATCCAGATGGAAGTTCGAAAGTGTCTTACGTTGAAGTTGATACACATTCTTTACCAACTTTGAAAACTAGCCACGAATATTATACTCAAATCGAAGTACGTCACTGGTTTGAGCGTATGCCATGTCTTCGTTTACGCCCATTATAAAGTTTGAGGATAGTTGTGGATAGGAACGATATTTTTCTAACTGAAGTCATTCCAAAAATCGAGACAATTTGCTTCAATTTCTGTCTGATTGTTTTCTTTGTTGGTCTGCTTACGCATGTGCGGATCTGTAGGACACAGCCAGAAGCCAGAGCTCGGAAGGTTTGAAAGATGGAGATTTTCATCTATCTGAGCCTAATATTCATGCTCATAAGTCAAACAATGTTTATGCCTATCCCACAATAAAACTGCTTTAAAAGCTGGTGTAGATTAAAAGCCACATTAATTCCTCTGTTTCAGATATGATGTGGCATTAACTTTCAGTACGCAACACTTTAAATCGAGTAACTATTGTATATGTTTAAACAGGTCTAAGAATATTGCTGAAAAATATAATAACGTCGGAATATAGAAAGATTTAAACTAGATTTCCACTCGACCGCAAGCACGAGGGAAACGCAGCAGAAAATAATTCAGCCGAGAATGGTTTACACCGAGTTCCGTAACTTGTATTCTACGTTTTGGGTCGTGTCAGGCGTTATGCCGGATTCTTAGCCAATGTAATGAATCGGACCAGGAATACATAGATTTAGTACTTGGAATCTATAAGAGGCCATAGACCCCATACAAATATCTGATTGACTGTGAGGGGAAGCGCCAAAAACATTTAAACCACCTGCTCCTCCTTCCTCGCGTCTCATTGGTTATGCGAATGTGTGGGACAGATCGAGATCATGACCTTTGAAACTGTCGTCTGCATCAGTGCGAGAACTTGGAACAGTTTGACGTTAACGACGTTTTTGAGACGGAAATTTCTCTAACTGTAACTAAAGTCGACGATTTAGAAGTTAGTGTAGCTCGAAATTCAGTATTGAAAACGAATGCTATAATAATTTCGAGAAAAGATGACGTTACCTCCCCTTAAACCCTAAGCCTTTGCATAGGGATACTGACGTTTTGTTTTTGTATAACTTTGGAGAAGAGTGGAAGGAATTAAATTTTTACTTCACCCTGTGAGAATAGTAATATCGAGTTTTTAACGGAAAGCAAGTCTCGCCTTTTTTTAGAAACGTAATCCTTGGTCTACTTGTTCAGACGACGCATCATGTTTACATTCGGGTTCACCGCGCATAGGTCGTGGGAGTCGCGGCGCAGGTCGCAGAATACGTCAAATAAATTATGCATGACGTCAACGGTGACGGTTTCTACACCGCCTCCCCTTTCAGTCAGAGTGCATGCGTACGCGGGATCGACGGATAGCCGCCATCAATTTAATGTGTGTGATACTAGCTTCTACTATAAGTTGTTTTTCGCGTGGGAGAATCCCCCTTCGCACGAGTATTGTGCCAGCTTTTCAAGGTCTCTCTAGCATAGCTTTGGCAATGGATGGAGACAGGATTACCGTGTGTTCGGGGCTTTTCATCCCCATTGTTCCGATTTCGATTATTTGGTGACTCCACCAGAACGAACTCTAGTTGAAACCACAAAAAGGGTAAATAGACTGCCTCCGCCGAGGCGCGCGCTGTCTGTTGCGAGTTCTACTGTCAAGTTAATATTTAGTCTTGTTCAGAACTGGAGGTATGGCGTCTAGTAAAAAATGAACAAATTTTCATCTATTTAACTTTGTCTAAATAAATTTCCATCATGAACCATAAAAATGTAAAGTTTTTAGTCTAGGCCAATATAATTATTTCTTGTAATATCAATGTGTTAAAAGTCTGCTTTAGTGGTTCGATTAATATATTCCTCTAGTATTTTTAACTCCTGCTCGCTTTTTCAGCCCCTATTGATTCACTTTTTTAATAACTTACATATCCCGCACGAGTGTCCTTTCTGCTGCGGCAGCTTGTTGTAAACAATCCCACCAAGAAAGATAGATGTCGTTTCAATTTACACATTCGTGAAACAAGTTCCGTCTGTCCCGTGACCAAAAATATCTACCGCCAAAGTCATAACGGCCGTAGTGTGAACCACTTACCTCCAGAGGCCGCCTAAGTTCAAATTACTACCGTCAGAAGCGCTATTTCCGTCGGTATTTTCTGGCCTAGTGAGAATCTAGCTTTACATAAAGTATATTCCGTTACCTATCTCTCAAGGAGTTTCTACGTTTCCTTTCAAGCCGCAAGCGAAACTGCGCGAGCCATCAGCAATCTTAATAAAAAACAATTTGACGTTAATCCCAGCTTTTCGCGTTCCAAATAACGCGAGGCTCTCTTCCTATTCGTATTAACAGGATTCTTAGATTCTGGAGGAGTCCCGCCGACTAAGTCCTAATCCCGCGAGCCTGTTTCGGGAAATTGGATAATCGTCATCCGTACGCGAAGTAGACATGTCGCTAATAGGGATGCCCTCGTCTATAATATTCCTCTCTCTCTCCAATAGAATATTAACGATTATATCACTTGGACACACATCGAACGTATCGGCTTATTTTCCTTAAAGGAATGGTTCACCTTATAATTTTTTATTTTTTATTATAAAGATCATATAAAAATATGGATATTTAAAATTGGAACCATGTATTTATCCACAATATTAAGGAAGATATGAGCATGTAACCTAATACACTGGCCCCTTTGCGTTAGGCCATTCTGTATTTTCAAAAATTTCGCCAAATTCCTAGTCTAAAACTTATTGGCTTTTGCTCACCCTCTGTTCTCCAATAATATATCTTTAAAAAGAGTGAGACGATCCAGAAAACGAAATTTAAGGGAACGTTTCTAGCAGCAGGCTACGTGTAATCTATCTTACTGGCGGAGTGTATGAGCCAATCATCGTTTGGACTAACACGTCACGCAACATACAGAGAAGCTTCGTTACAGGGGTCAATGGCGGCGCCCATATAAGTTAATTAATGGTTTTTAATTGAAAAGCTGGAATCGTATTTAAAAAATAAAACCCGGATCTTTGCACTTACGCTACTTATAAATACATCAAGGAGAAAAAAGTAGGCTTGTCTATTCCTTTAAGTATCCAATAGACTAGCAGTTGATTAAATAACTGTAAGCCAACTTGATTTGAGCTTCGGAAATCCATCTAAATTAAAAATTCTGAGATATAGACCATTCCTGCAATGCAAAGGGAAAAGCAAACAGCATATGGGGTTCGGCCACCATAAGAGTCTATTTCCCTCGAGCCAAGAATCAGCGAAAATGGAGCGAACGCAAGCTCCGTTTGGCGTTTAATCTTTGCGCAAAGGAATTAGCCTAGTATGGCGCCCCCTCCCCTGTGCGTTGGATTCTCTGCAAGTACTTGATCGAATGGTCTGTTACTCCCAGGGTTTCAGTTGGATTTAAATCAACCCATTTTTTTAATATAATCGATTAAAATCAAATATTTATTTAATTAAAAATGATATTTTCTAAGATTTCAAGAAACATTTTAAGAAACTTGACTAGAAAAGGCCTCTAATTAAAAAAAATCATGGTTTTGGCATATTTCAGTTTCCAGAACTCCAAGTTTTCTTGTCACTCATGTGGTCAATTTTAACTGGAGTAAGATTCGAAACAGGCTGAAATGAAATACTGGTCTAGTTTTTTTACAAGCATTTGAATGAAACAATAAGAATAACTCTATAGAAAATATCTAATAGCTACTTAAATAACATGATTATTTTGTTTGTGATTAATTTTGACTCAAAAGATTTCAGGTTGGTAATTTACTAATTCGTAGTTCAATAAATATAAAAATAAAATAAAATAAAAAAATCCGATTTAAATCAAAAAAATCTATTTTATTGATTTTTTCAAAAAAATAAACAGCCCTGATTACTCCCGAGAAACGGCAACCGAAAACGTATTGTTTAATATATATAAAATCCAGCATTTCTGTGAAAAAGGTGTTGAGTTTTTGTTATTCGTTTAACTAATTTAAGAATTGGTTTTATATATTAATTTAAGAATTGGTTTTATATATTAATTTAAGAATTGGTTTTATATATTAATTTAAGAATTGGTTTTATATATTAATTTAAGAATTGGTTTTATATATTAATTTAAGAATTGGTTTTATATATTAATTTAAGAATTGGTTTTATATATTAATTTAAGGATTGGTTTTATATATTAATTTAAGAATTGGTTTTATATATTAATTTAAGAATTGGTTTTATATAATTTAAAATTTAAAGAGGTTCGTATTAATGTTAGTTTTAATTACATATCCACCTTGGTTCTTTACGATAGTCCTAAATTTGAAATAAAATGTTGTTGTAATCTCAGATTAATTACCCCTGGATATGTAAGGAAATAGGGAGGCATACTTGAATGGGGCATCGGCATCTCTAGCGCCCCTATAGTCAAAACTTGGAAAAACGTTACCCCAAACAGACTCAGTAAGCGCGTGCTACTCTATGCTTTTTAAGCCTCGGCTATTTTTTATCCGCGGTTCCCGTTTCTTTTTCTCTTCTCATCCCGGTACCTGGTCCGGAGGTTTGGGTCACTAAATTAGGTAGGTTTTTGGTTGTTTGTTTATGTAAAAATTAGATTAAACTATAAATTTGATAAATCAAATGACAACTTGCGTAAAAACAGAGTTTGCTAGCCATTTTTTGAAAATATTTAATGTCTTTAACTTAATATCAAAGACTAAAAAAAAACCGTTTACGTTTACCAGGCCTTGCTGTTACAACCGTAAAATTCATACTGCGTCGTCAGCATGGGGTGACAAAGTTCTACGTTTTGCCGTCTGAGAGCGCCACATGGCGATATTTGAAAACGAACGGTTTTGCTTGCCTTTCATATCCAGGGGTTATTAATCTGAGTTGTAATTCGCTTTGAGACCCAGAGTTAAAGTTAAAAAATCTAACATTCGGAAGCTGTAACTCCAACAGCCATTAATCACTACTTTAAAAGACACCAGTCATGCAGCCAAACGAAGCTAAAAATTACAGATACTCTGTACAATCTGCTCTTCCAGTCTGTAAGTTTATTCTCTTTGTTTCAGACATGTATAATTACTTACACGATAAAACAGGATATATTATATTATGAGGGGCGAAAGGTTATATCCGTTAATATTAGCGACTATCTAGTAACTAAATAACAAACATTAACGAAAGGTAACCCGCTAATGTAGTAAACAGAGGGGCAATCCCCAACTTTTAACGACTCTAAAGCTTTTCAATTAAAAAGGTAAATCATTATTTCACAATTATCCTAAACGTAATTGTCCCAAATTCTTCACCTAATCGGAGCGAGGACTGCTTCAGTTCATAAGTATTGGCAGAAGTGAGATGAGACTAGAAGTGAAGGACTCTAGCATTGATAGTAGATCCTGGCACTAGTGAACAAATTTGAGGATTTTATGCCCCTTCCCACGCGCCTACACTACTGAGAAAGAAATTGGTCGAGTTCCAAAAACATTTCCTACCCCCTTCCCCTCAACGTAAAGCGGCGGAACTCGGACGCGTCTCCTTGAATCTAGTTCGGCCGTCTACCACCGCGAGCGTCTCACATTTTGGAGGGAAAATTCAGAAACCGCTACAAGAGGGCCAACCGTTGGTGTGTTATAAAGAATATTCACTTTCGCCGAGTGAAGAATTTGGTTAGCTCAGTACTTCTGGTCTCATCTCACTTCTGGTATTGGATAGAATAGGGTAAGCTGAAATATAGGGGTGCTTGCAGTCGATTTCCAATTAAAGTTGGAATATAGCTTTGATCCGGGAGAGAATTGCGCCTTGGAGGATATAAACCGTTGATATCAGAGCATACCAATCCATATAATATATATATGGGCCGAGTGTTTTAGCTGGGAAAAGCCATTACGAAGGCTATGGCCAGAGAGAGAAGGAACCATCTCTAGAATGTTGATTACTATTTGCCGTGTCATCTCAAGATGCTCGTGGCCTTATAACCGTCTTCTAATAGCGAGGACCGCCTGCCAGTGTCACGAGGAATACGTTTCTGCGCTGCGAGAAACCCTCGCTTAATATTTCTTATTGAAAAAGAAAGGAAGAAGGGGCTAGAAAAAATCACTGTTAAGCACGCCTGAGGTTGCTGGACTTACAATGTGAGTATTACATCGAACAAATACTACGTAACTAGATCTTTTCTAGTTTATGCGGCCTTTACACGCTCAATATTTTGCCCAAATTTAATGGGGGACATCTATAAAATTCATAATCTTAAGACTATTCCCAAAATTTTTCACTAATTGTGCAAATAAAAATCAAACATGGTGTTGAAGGCCCAATATTTAGAAGAAAAAAACTTAAAACTTTATTGGACAAATATATTGATTAAACTCAACAACGGGCCCTACGCGTTTTGCTCAAATTATTGAGCGTGTAGGGTCCCTTTTTCCCTGACTGATATATCTAATTTAGGATTCACAGCGCAGTTTTTATTACCTAGAAAAAGTACTGATTACTGTTATTCCATAGCAGTGCATCAGCGAACCGTCATGCCACAGATGACAAAGTAACAAATAAAGCTAATTTCTTTAGTAACGCAAGTTTTTACTCTAAAAGGTTCGCCCATTGACACAACTCACTAAGGACGTGTAATTAAAGGTTCAATAAGATAAGGTGATATAACACTAAAGGCTTCTTCCTCTTACGGGCCTACCCAGGATATACTATGGACTTTTGTTTAGAATTTCGTTTGTTACCAAGTCTTAGCAGAAAGCTAAGCATTTCACTTTTCTTCAAGTTTCCTAAGGAATTCAATTCATTTCAAATTTTTTCAATTTGTTTCTATTTTATTCAATTTGTTTCTATTTTATTCAATTTATTTCTAGTTTATTCAAATTATTTCTATTTGTTTAATTTACTTAAAGTTTGTTAAATTTATTTAGTTTGTTTAAAATTTATTCAGTTTATTAATAATTTATTCAGTTTATTTATAATATATTCAGTTTATTTATAATTTTTTCAGTTTATTTATAATTGTTTCAGTTTATTTATAATTTTTTCAATTTATTTCTTATTTATGCGACATAAGTCATCTTTCTATATTTTACAATATCTTTCAAAATCTTCCAATATCATTTTAAATTTTAAGTTTCTAAATCTTCCAATATCATTTTCAATTTTAAGTTTCTAAATCTTCCAAATATTTTTCTAAATTTTTTAATATCTTTCTGTATCTTCCAATATTTTTCTAAATATTCCAATATCTTTTATAATTTTCCGATATTCTTTTATAAGTTCTGAATTGACATAACAATTCGCATCAAATTTTTAGTTTGTCCTTTTGTTCCACAGCCAGAAATGTTAATGGCTCAGTTCAAGATAAAACGTTAGACACCTGAGGTGCTATCTAAGACGTACTAGCGCTTTCTACATTGGAATATCGTTCAGCTAGTGTCCTTGAAATTTTCCATTTGAGAATTTACCAAAGTTAAAAATATATACAGTTAGCTTATCTGTTATCTTTGATAATACAAAATATTTTTATACTAAATTTCATGCAATAATAATATAAAATTGTAGAATTATTGTGAAAAAAACTAAATAAAATACTTATTTAATAAAACTTCCGTATTGGAATAATATATACAGTGTAGAACAGAAAATTGGAACAATAATTTCAGTAAAATGCCCCAGAACTGCCAAAGGTATAATAAATAGTATGATAAAGGTCAGACCTATGGCGCTGCTTTTAATGTCAGTAAAAAAATTATTGGTGTTATTTCACGAGTAATATCGACGATTTAGAGTTCATACAGTTACGTGTTACCACATGGGAACACGCTAATTTTAAATCTATTTTGTTATTAAAGGGAATGTAAATTTACAATTTCATATCATATTTTAACACGAAAGTGGTATTATGTTACACTTTCAAGTCTCTACTTTCAAAATATCACGTTTTTAATATAATTGAACCAAAGTTTATATTTTTAAATCCATTGAAAAATCACGAAAACTCAATTTCGACATATCAATAATTTTGTCTTGTCGAGCTTGTTCGCCCGTTTAATAACATCACTATGACGAGAGGAAACAAGATATGCCCCAAGGCATATTAACGCTTTTTGCAGTGTGATATTGTCTTTAACAAAACCCGAAATTAGGGATATTCAACGTCAGTTCGATTCCCGCTACCAATAAGCAAAGGCGTGGAAAAGTATAGGAAAAATATCGTTAGCTTAACAACAATCCGTAGTGGCGCAGACGTAAAGTATCCGCATCCCACACCGGCAACGTCAGTTCTATTCCCGCTACCTCCGCGAGTAAGCATTTTCTCGTCGAAAATATGATCGAATTTAGTATAGATGTTGCTAGTGTGGTGGAGAATCAAATTCCGGCGAGCTCTGCCGCGTAATTTAAATTTACGAAAATGTACGCGAACGCGAAACCGCCAGCCGTCCTGCCATCTAGCCAGCTAGCCAGCTAGCCAGCCAGCCTGCTTCAAGGGGTCTCCGTATAAAGCTTTTGCTATGGTCAAAAAGCTTAAAAAACGCGGGAATCGTATACGGGTCTCGAGCCTCTCGCCAGTCTAAACTCTGGGTCTGATAGCGGAAAGAGTGGCACCATCTCACGTGAAAAATATATCGGTGACGTTGGCCTACGGGAAACGTTTTAGCCTGTCATAACAAGTGGATTTCAAATAATTTCATATGAAGTATTTTCAAAAGCATATTGCCAAATAACCAGAAATCGGAGAATTAAAAGCTTGATATTTTTAAATTCATAAAAATAAATTCTATCTTTTGTTACATAAATCAGACGTTTTTCAAACGAAGCTTCTCATTCCCTTTAAAAACAGAGTTATTTTGGGGCCATATCAATAACGTTATAAACAAGCGTTATTACCTTTTTGTTTAATAAAATGCAGGCCTAGCTGTAAAACGTCGATAGCGAATGAGAATCAAATATTAAGTACATTAAAAATCACATTAGTCGTTTAGCTTTAAATGATATCTCTTAATCATGGGTCTGGCATTTTTCATACCATTTTTTCCGTGATCAGAACCCCAACATTTTTCTTAAAGTAAGTGGTGGTATGATCTGTTCCACACTGTATATAGCCTATATTTCAGGCCGATGTGGGCGTTTGGATTTAAAGGCGAGTTCTTCCAATCTGCAGCTTAGAAATCGGCGGATTATTCTTACGATTTTCATTTTCTTTCCCTCTTTCGTTTAATCCTGGAAGTCAGTGTTATCGCATCGCGTGCGAAAATGTTTTATCAGGGTTGAGGCCGCCCCAAAATTGAGAGATCTATAAAAGTTTTCAACGGACCAGCGACATAGAAAAAGATCAATGAAATATAAGGATAAATGGACTTAATAATTTGCTTAGAATTATCTAACTAACACAAAATATTTTAAATTACATATGAAGATAAAATAAAAGAAGGAAATTGGAAATATAGCCTATTGATTAGAAAACAATGTTAAAAAAACCAACTGTATACAATTATGTAGAATATCTGATCTAGAAAGATTAAATTTTAAACGCTTTTGAGTCCTTTCGCACAAACAGTTAAAATGGTGGGTAACATAACATTATGCCTAAAAAGAACAATCTTTTTCGAAATATAAAAGGAAAAATGTTAAAAAAAAATAATAAATGATAAAAAATAATTAGCATATAATTTGTCTTAAGAACGAGGACTATTGTGCTGCCATTGGTTTTTCAAAATAGCATAAAATGTGGTGTTTTGAATATTACCTGTAACAATTTGGATAAATCGCTATCATCCTTACTCTACAACGTAACCAAGAGTTAAGAGAACAATGGATAATAAACATGAAAAATCAAAATTATGTTTAAAAATGTTTCTCAAATATGCGCCGTTTCTCAGTCTTGGTGAAAAACTACTATACAGTCGTCTAGAGCTCTCCAAATTCTCCCATTTCCAAACAACCAATGAAAAAAGGAAACATGGCCTCCTTTATGACGTCGTAACGGGGAAAACAAGATAGCCGGTATTTCGCGGTTGGTGTGAATTTCAAAATATCTAATGTAATTTTCATAATTTTGAAAGCTTTAAGTCGAGATTTTTTGTATCACACATAATTTTAGGCTCATTTTTCTACGTATAACTTGCCATCATCTAATACCAGTCGAAAAAAATTGAGAGTATCTTTTTAAAATATAATGTTATGCTACCTAAACATTTCCCTTGAAAAAAAACTTTAATATAATCACTATCAGTCACTGCAAAATCAAGAATAATCCAACTTATTCTGATACTATCATATAATAAAAAGCAGATATTAAAAATGAAAATTAGATATTAAAAATAAAAATTAGACATTAAAAATAAAAGTCACATATTAAAAATAAAGATTAGATATTAAAAATAAAAGTTAGATATTAAAAATAAAAGTTAGATATTAAAAATAAAAGTTAGATGTTAAAAATAAAAATTAGATATTAAAAATAAAAATTAGATATTAAAAATAAAAATTAGATATTAAAAATAAAAATTAGATATTAAAAATAAAAATTAGATATTAAAAATAAAAATTAGATATTAAAAATAAAAATTAGATATTAAATATAAAAATTAGATATTAAAATAAAAATTAGATATTAAAAATAAAAATTAGAAATTAAAAATAAAAATTAGATATTAAATATAAATAGTAGATATTAAAAACAAGCTGCACATCTGTTTACTAAGCTTAAAAATCGTTGGTTTTTCTACTTATTCGATAAATCCGTGTAATAAGCTGAATTCTAAAATAAAAAAATTTACTTAAAATAGATGATTTCTCGTACTTTTCACCGCTTTGCGTTGTTTTTTTGAATTCATGTTTATTTCACGTATCGTGAAAATATTCTTGGTGCAACTCTAAAATATTACGCGTGTCTGTAAACGAAAAGGGCCAGATATACTCGAAAACATTACGATTTCCGTTGCTGGTCCTTGAAAGAAAAGAATGAAAAACGTAGACCTCGATTTCTTGAGAAAAGGAAAAAAAATTCCGATCGAAAGGATGAGAGAATATTAAACCCCCTTGGAAATAGAAGAAAAAAATATATAAATTTCCATATAAATTGAGCATCGATATAAAGGTCTATTATAAGACTTTACACCGGTATCTTCGTTCTTCTATAAAAAAAAGCCTAAAAAACTACGTTATCCCTTAGGTTGTATATAAAATGCAAAATCGACTTCCCGGTTCGTGTTAGGGGTGATCCGATCGTTAAGAATGATAGCGAGCAAACTTTGGGGACAGAATGAGGTACATTTTATAGCGGTTTACCTTCTACCTATACGACTTGTGTCGACTTTTATAGTATTTTCGCTGGGAAACCAGGAAGGGTTCGGATCTTAAGCCTTACTGAAATTTGTAACGCTAAATACTCTGATGTTTTGAAAATCTTAACATTAGTTACTGAGGTTTAAATTATAATGTTAACACATTAACTTATTAATATTTCTAACAGTAAATACTCTGAAGTTTAGTATTTTTGCCAATAAATACTCTGCAATTTAGAAAGTTTTAACACTTATTTTCAGAACAATTTACAGATATTTTTAACACTAAATATTTTGATTCATTGATATTATTAACACGTATTACTGATTAATGGATATTTTTAACACTAATTACTGACTTTTTGATATTTTTAACACTAATTACTGACTTTTTGATATTTTTACACTAATTACTGACTTAGTGATATTTTTACAACTAATAGTGACTTTTGAGATTTTTAACACTAATTTCTGACTTTTTGATATTTTTAAAACTAATAATGACTTTTTGATATTTTTAAAACTAATAATGACTTTTTGATATTTTTAACACTAATTATTACTTGCATATTTTTAACATTAATTACTGAATCATAGATATGATTAACACTAACTATTGACATTGATATTTTTACGCTAATTTCTGACTTTCTGATCTGATGAAATTTTATCAGCAAAGTTCCGTTACTTCTGTTTAAGAGAAAAATGCAAAAGAATTAGTCTCTTTAGACACATTTAAAACTCTTGATTTGCGTTTGTGCCGCTGCTCATGGGAATGTCAAAGCACTTTATACTGCAGGCGTAATAATAATTCTGCTTGGGATCACTGTAAAATGCAATTTTACTACAAACTAGTCAAAGCAAAATAAAGTCGCTGTTACCACTATGGTAGTGCTGTATTAAATTAGAGAAGCGGAGGTGAAAATCCCCTTTCTGAAAATAAGCTTTAATTTTTTATGCCGCAAACAATATGTGTAAAAAAATATATCAAAATGTAATAGCTGGTTCCCTATCCGAAGTTTCTCTCGGAGAATGCAGTCTCATCTGGTAAAACGAATGATTAGAGTCCTTGGGGTCGAAAAGACCTCAACCTATTCTCAAACTTTAAATGGGTGAAAAGTCCAGTTTGCTCGGACGGCAACTTGGATGCGAGTGCCAAGTGGGCCACTATTGGTAGCCCAGCTGTGGGATGAACCAAACGCCGGGTTAAGGGGCCCGATACGTGACCCTCATGAGATCCCAAGAAAGGTGTTGGTTGCTTTAGACAGCAGGACGGTGGAAATGGAAGTCACTAAGGAGTGTGTAACAACTCAACCTGCCCTGAAAATGGAAGGCGCTCCAGCCGCCGCAGCCGAGTAAACTATGGTGTTTTAAGCCGTGGTGAGTAGGAATGGCGCAGAGGCGCTGAGCGTAAACTCGCCTGGAGCCGCCAATGGTGCTGATCTTGGTGGTAACTATACCACACCAATTCTAAAACCTTCCATTGTGTGCTCGTAACCGTAACAAATCACTGAAGTTTCATTGCAATCGGATTAATGGTATAGGAACGATTAAGGACAAACATGCAAACAAAGAAACATCAATTTTTATATTATAAATTATTTAAAAGTTCAAAAACTATAAATTATCATTCAAAAGTGGAGAAATTCAATGTAATATTCAAGGTGACGGTACGAATTACACCAATTTGAAAAAGAGATTGCAATTTTTTTTATGATTGTGAAGTTTGGGGTAACGTCAAAAACTTGCAGTCTAATTATAATTAGCCTTGGAGCTTTGTATTTAACAAGGCGTAGAAATCTATTGAAATTTTTACTGACAAAATTATTTAATATTAATGGAAAGCACTACTGCTACCAGCTCAATTTAAGCATTTTTTAAAATGGAAGGAAATATTTACTAAAACCCGCCCACTTAGACTACGTCACTGAACATCTAACAAAAAAATCATGTACGTCCTATTTATGAAATTCATAGGAATTTAAGTTTGAACTTTTAGACCAATTGGTTGTGTCGTATAAAATTAAAACCTCATTTTTGGGAAGGGGATTTTCACCAGCCTTTGCACTTTAATACTGCACTGTTAAACTAGGAACAGCGATTTTATTTCTAATTTACAAGCCTAAAATGATACTCCGTCGTAAAATCGCTCCTTACGTAGCTCTCAAGCGTAGTTATGATTTTCGACAACGCAAGCTCCATTAATAGCGTCTGTGTTGACGGAACAGCTGATTGTTGCAAGGATTTAAAATCGCAACCGTCTCCGCTTGTTGTGGAAATAGAAGACTGAAACACTCATTTTAATGATAAGCTTATTCCAGTCTTTAAATCGAAATAAAATCTCGTTTCGAATTCAAATTGGAAGTGGTACAAGCTTTAGAAATCTAATAAATCAATCCTATTTACAGTGTTTTACTATTTCCCTATTCACAAATAACGTATTTTTCACAAGACCCTCTGTAATGAGGTTAGGGGACAAAACAGTGTAAAAAAAGGGCCATAGACAGACTTCAGATGATTTGAATAGAAATAATGCGAAAAAAAAGAACCGATAATAAAATGTAAAGAGAAACAGCCTTAAAAGTAATTTATATTCAAATGGTAAACTAGTTTTTTACGTAATTTCTTTTTTATGTTTTGAGTATCAGTATCTACATAACCATATAACGCGTAAGTTTGAGGCTGGCGTAGCGGCTTACATGCATCGTCCATGCGAAACAAATTAAAAAGAGGGCAATAGTTTTTGCTCCGAACCTGAACCAAATGGGCGATTTCTTGAGAGTGGTTACGGGTACGTAGAAGACACAGCCATAAAGCTACAACAATACGAGTATAAAATAAGTCGTTCTAAACAGGCCTTGGGGTTCGCGGACCCCACCTTGGCTATCTCAAGAAAACCACAACTAAACCTTTGCTCTACCTTTACATACATCAACCATTCAGTTTTGTTAAATTCGATTACGAATTGTGACTGTGCATAAATATTGAACCTCCAAAGAAAAATGAAACACTTCCTGAATTATATGTGGACGTGAACAAGTAGCAAATATCCTTTCTACACATACTTATATTGAGAATTATAGGCTTATGGCATATTGTTGATTCCTTTTAGCATCTCTTCTTAACACTGACAAATGTTAGAGCCTTTGCGAAGAAGGAATAAAGACTGTTTTGTTATACGTAAGATCTTTGCCTCTGTCTCTATAGATCGAAGCCTTCTGACAATATCGCGAGAGGTATAACTTTGTTTAGTATGTAAAGAAGGGGATTTCAGGCATCAGGTCACTGACACAGCCAGCTTCAAAGGCAAAACATAGTAAATACTATGGTAAGGTTCAACCAAGTTTTTTCGACCATATATAATGCAACTCCGGCCCAGATCATGTGTATCAGCCCAATTCTTTGCAATAGTGTAAAATCTTCGGTTATCGGTTATATAAAGATTGAATAGTTCGAACTTCAATATTCGAGCGGGCAGTGAAGGAAATATGGTAATGTCCACTACACCACAAAGGCCCGCTGAAAGGCTATAAATGCACTAATTCTTTCTCTCGCAATACGAACTCGGAGCCGACAGTTCATCTTTTCTCAACTGTCTTTCACCAAAGTTGGTTTTCGTCTATTTGATCTTAGCCAAGAGCTGAGCGAAGCCCCAAAACCTCGACAAACGATGTTTCAAGCTTCCGTTATTAACAGAAGCCTATAACCCAACGAAGTTCATATCACGGTGTTTACGACGAATTTTTATTTTGCTGCGAAAGCAGTGAACCATGCGGAAATTTCGATTCCTGATCACCAAAAAAAGAAAATAAATATTGAAATCCAATAGCTAAAAGGATGTCGTAATTTTTGTGACAGTCAGAAAGACAGCAAGGTAGATGTGAGAAAGAATAATCCTGCTAAAAATAGATATAGACAAAATCTGGTGAATGTTTTTTTTTAATTTCGAATTTGGATGGGATATAGTTACGGTGATGTCAATGCGCTTAGAAAAAAGTTCCCTCCAGTCCCCATTAATCTCATGTCGTCTGTGTTTTAAAAGAAGAATCAATTTTCACCCCCATGTGTACGAAAATAGAGTTTTCAAAAAATATCCATCACCAACGCCAATCACAGTAAAAAATCATCGCTCATAGTAAGTCCCGTTATAATAAACACCGTTTTATAATAATCCTCTTCCGATAGTAACAGTTATAAGCGTAAGTAACGTAACATGACCTTTCTTAAGTAACCCTTAAAAGTTTGGTTTTGAAAGGGAGTCTCAAATGACTTTGAGATATTAGATCTTTCGTACAAGAGTTTAACTGAATCCCTAGATTCCGAATCTATTGCAAACGTAAGAGGAATTTACGCCAACTCATATTTCAATTAAAGTTTTCGTATTTTAATAAAACAATAAAAATCAACGTCTGACCTTTGCACTGTCATTATAAGCGAATATACGTGGTTTTGTAAATGAAATCCTGCAAGGCTTCGAAACCCCTTTAGCTAGCCCGTAGGAAGAGATCTCGAATATCTATCCGTGAAATTAGATACATCTTCTTTGTAACAAGAAGTCAAAGAAAAAGATGGGAGCTTAGGAAACTCCGCTACTTTCGCGAAGCCGCTCCAAGAACGGATAACTTCGTAAAATATAAGAGATACATGAAAATGTATAGACTTTATCGACTTTTTAGATTTTAGAACCAGTGAAGGAAAAGTCGACTCGAAGAGTTACGAGGTGTCCGTTTGACGCTACGTAAGGCTTTCGTACGAGTCAACTTAAACCCTTTTGCAAGGAATAAAGTCTTCGATCCTTTGTTTCAACGGAATTAACACAGTGTAGAAACGTTACTGCGTTGTACAAGCAAACATCAAAAATTAATGTTTTTCGTCGAGACAAAGAGAATACACTAAGAGTAGCAGAAGATAAAATACTTCATAGCGTAGCCTTGGGGCTACAAAACGAAAATATATTTTTAAATACGTATTAAGTTAAATATTTAAAATAGCAAGGGAAGTTTTTATTTAAAGTTTGATATAATCCTAATATAAGGTTCCGAAGAATTGTCTTAATTTTCATTTTACCGTACTTGGGTAAGATGACACAATCACGTGACTTACCGGAACTATAACAATGAAACCAGTTTTAAAAAGTAATGTTTCCTCTTCCACTCCTCTTGGTACATTCTCTTTGGTTGAAAGAACCCCTGTTTTCATCTTTGTATAATCAAATTTCGAGGGCAAAAGTTTGCTTCATAGCCCTTATAGTATCTATAATATTTAACATTTAAAAGTCGCTTAAAACTCTGTGGAAGTACTCTATTTAGAAGGAGAATGAATCGTGCGAACGCAGTTCGAAGGGGATAGACGCAAATGATTTTATAAAGACCTAAAACAGACGCCTATCAAGAAGGCTTCGAAACAAACCGTTTATTGGAAAAATCGAAAAGAGATGGTAGACCTCGACGAGAAATTGTCGGGGTGCAAAAGAGCAATCGTCCGGAAAAGAGATTAAAATCAAATTAAGGTCACAACGATTCACTTTGAAAAATTTTTCATTTCAAAACCTTCAACCCCAAATTTTATTTTGGTTGAAATAAGTCGCCAAAAATTTAGAGGTGTTCAATAACTGAAATAGTAATACGGTGATTTATTTGTGTGCAATTAGCAAAATATGCAAGACGTTTGAATTAAAAATGTTATCTTATACATTATTCAGAATGTTGTTCGTTAGAAAAAATTGATTTAATGTTTTTTTTTATACTTCTCTTGGTTATACTATTATAACTATTATGCCTGGCAATAACGTCCTATTACAGACCCAATAAAAATAGCCTTATAATTAACTTCTAGTTACGCTCCCTTCATTGAAGTTGAACAAAATCATGCAGATATTTTTCATATAGGGGAGCCCCAAGAAAAACTACTTAATAAAATAGAATAGAACTTTATTGTGTCTGTCAACAGATTCTTGGTTTAGGTTCCAGCAAGGGTAGGCACATATGGTGTCAAGGAAGGATTAAGTTAAGGGAACAATGTAATTAAAGTTTTAAATGTTTAGTACGATAAAAGTTTATGTGGGAAAGTTGAATTTGCGTCGAAATTGATAGACTTATTTAAGATTCTTTCTAGCAGCGAATTGTAATTATTTTTATAAAATGTAAACAAAGGTATAGAAAAGAATTATAACCCAACTTATTAATAAAAATGCAAATCACTTTGAGACGATTTCTATATTTATATTCATAATACAATAACAACAATTAAAATTTCAAAATAACAGATAATATTTCCGGATCATTCCTATCAACGAGGCACCCTTCCATTGTGGGACATTTTTTAGTAGGATAGTAGTAAAAATAGTAATATTTTTCCTAGACCGAAAAGCTAAACCTATGACAGAGAAAATACTATGGATAGCTATAAAAATTCCAAGATAAATTAATTTGGGCAAATGCACTTTTGGTCCACAAAGCCAGTGTTTATTCTATTTATAATATAAACAGCTTATCTTTACCAGTCTAACTTGAAACTCCTCTGTCTATATACCCACTTAATAAAAATATCTAGAAGGCTATAGTTTTTCTTGTGATTTTTCAATAATATTAAAACAGAGTCGCCCTATTTATGTAAATTTTATAGAACTAATTAATGAATCTTTTAGATCGTCTTTAGTATTCTTTCCTAGACTGACGGACAGAAAACGTAATGTTGCCTTCTTAAAGGATATAATGTACAAAAGCGGTGGCGTCCTAGGCATAAATGATTCATTGCATCCGACTCTGTTGAAGGCCATTCGGATTTATGGATATTCATGAGTGTCTTCCTTCATCCCTCAGGAGGTCTTGCGCTATTTGGCGTGCAGTTCGATAAAGTCCCTTTCTCGTTAATCACTCCGTTGCTCAAGCGTTTAACATTTTGCACCGACTGACCAAACTGGTTTAACCACCTCCTACGAATGGAGTCGCAATGTTGCATCCGATAAGCCCAAATCTACTCATTCTCCCGTTTCTGTTGGCCATCGCGCACTTAAATTATGTTAACTAAAATCTAATTAAGGCGCGACTCGGCCTTATTCGAAGCCTCAGTTCAAAGTATAAGATATCGACTTATTTACTGGCCTACCGATCCATGACCTCCATTATTCTACTATATCGATAATTGATCTTCTTAAAATTGGACGCTTCAATGATCTTTTCTCCATTTAATACGCATTCAATTTATTTCAAATAAGCGTACGACCCCGTTGTTAATTTCTAGTTTACCTTCGTTTTCCAACATTGACACAGAAATCATTTAAGGTAGTTACCCTTTGACCGTATTTCACAAAAGTTGCTAAATTATAAAAATGTGAACATATGTTTTTTTTTTGGATTTCAAAGAACTAAAATTTTGCAGAAGTTCTATTTTATGTTTTGCTCTATAGTTCCTATTAGGTTGGTGAAAATATGATTTCATAGAATGCGTCATAGAAGTTAACTATTGATAAAGAGATTAATTGTTGGCCAATAATGACAAAAAACTATCACGTGGCATACACATGTTTTCAGTAGTACATTATATGAATTTTGTATTTTAAATTTTAGAAACACTCTCCTATAATGGTACACCTTGCAACGATGAAAGAGCACAAAATTGTCAATAGATATTAAATTAAGCTTACAATGTAGTGGATAACCAATATCAAGCTATTTTTAAATTTGTTATCTTGAATGAATATTTTTCTTACACAGATCCTAAGCCAACTCCATCCGTTTTATTTCTCTGTTCTTTAGAGTTCAAAATTAAAGGTTATCACTATGCCTCGATAAAGGGGCATTCGTTTTCATTTCGCCTAGAATAAATAATAAGTTGGTTTTTTCATTTGAAATTTTGAATATCCAAAATACATCAAAAAACCTGGATCGAAACTCTACTGAGTTGCGACGTCTTAGCCTCCCGTTGTCGCCTTCTAGTAAAAACCCGTACGTCACGAGTGGCGTCTGCTGCATAAAGAGTGTTATGCTGTAGGAAAAGTTTTACGATATAACAATCTTGTTTCCTTCAAGAACTTTCATTTAAAAAAGCTTATTTCAAATAGGTATATTTCAAATAGGTATTTTTTAAAACATGACATCAATAGTTTTTACAAGATTTCGAGTAAAAATGTTAGGAAACAAAATTTTATAATCGGCATATACGTTACTATCTCTTTAATTTGATATTAAACTGCATTACTTATCTACCTTTCAGGTATTTCTCAAGCACCACACCACGGAAAGTAAAAAACAAAACAATACAGTGAATGTAATGTTAATTCGAAAAGAAAAAAATCCCGAATTAATTATATAGGTATCCGCCCTGATACGCGTATTTGCAAATTAATTTCTTTGTCTCGGAATTAGTCTCCCTTGTTAGTCAGACGCACCAGCGTTAATCGCGAGGGGAAAACTGCAACTCCCTTAAGTCAGGAAGCGAAGTCTATTTTAGCCTACCATCAATAAGAAGCTTGGGATAATGACGCCAATGGGCATTGCGCGACTAACTATACCTTATTAGACAATGCAAGCCAGAGCCAAGAAGAAAATCAGAAATTGCTACGCGAAGCTTAGTAATTTTCTAGAGTAGTTTTATAGAGGAGAAGATACGAGGGTTAATTTATCGCCGTGATGCGTCGAATCAAGTCCAGCCGCTAACAAGCTCTAACAAAGTGTACCCGCAGCCAGATCGAGTTATTTCGTACAACGCACGGTGAAAATTGCGGCTTCCTCGTGTCATCTTCAATTTATTCAATTCGAGCAAATCCCCTCGCAGAACGAACCTGGCTTATAGAGCGCACCAGAACCGCAATCGTTGTTATCTCCTGGGTATAACGGTGGTAACTCTCTTTTCCTCCGTTATAGATACCATTCTTCAACTTCTCTAAATCAGGATCACTATAATATGTCCGTACCTTTCTACAATTTGGATTAAAATAATCGTCTGTGAGCGCCAAATACTACACGGGTTCATCACGTTTCAGGAATTAACACTACTGATAATTCGAGCGTTCAAATGCTTCACAACAATTCGGACCATTGTTTGAAAATACGACAAACGAGTCTTAAAATTAAAATCACTATAAAATTTTTGAACAAATCTGTCTTTATCGTTATGAAATCCCTCGAAACCTAACCCAAACTGTCAGCGGGTAGGCCTGTTTTGAGGGACTAGAAACCAAAAATAATTTCTAGCAGACACTATAAAATAAGTATGAAATCTCTTCATGATGGTTTTTTTTCAGAAATCAAAGTTTTTCATTTACATAAACTTACGCACAAAAAGAGGTTAACCATAGCCTTAATGCGACGGGGATGTTATACCAACGCTAGAGAGGAACTAAAAAAACACCGTTCTAAAACCATTTCTTATTGTTATTAACATGCAATTTGGTCAAATTTGTCTACAAAATATGACCGTTAATAAAGAACAAACAAAATATTTTTTCGAATTAGAACCGCTTTATATCTGTAGATGTAAAAGCGGAATTGCTCGGAATGTTTTGATTCCGGTTTATAAAAGCCGGGGTAAATACTTAAAAATACGATTGAAACTGAATTGGATCGAAAATAAAATCAAATTAAATGAAAACTAATTGTTTTAATGCAATTGTATCCAAATTGAGATGAAGTAAATTTATTTAAAAATATTTACATCTATTCCACAAAGTTAAAATGATAAGTTAAAGAGGAACATGGTGAAGCTAAAAAGGGTGAAGTCTAACATGTAGAAAGCTCGCCTTTGAACCATGCTTCATCACACATGTAATGTCAAGATACAAGTACATCTGAGATGAGCATGTCTAACCAGGACAGATCGAAATGCCGTGACCTTTCGCAGTGGTTGGGTAAGGTATCTTCTACTCAAAGTTTCGATTGAGATTCTTCCTACCATAAAAGATTTAATTTAGAGGCGACATCTAGGTGATACAATCGATTCTTTAAAAAAATAAAGTGATTGAATTTTAAGTATTTTAAATATAGATTGAGATTATCTAAAGGAAGTTAGAACATTAGGTTTAATGTCAGTGTAATTAATAATATATTTAAAACATAATATAAATTATTTGAAGAAATATTTTTATAAAGGTAAAATAGACCTAATTATGTTCAGCGCATTTTCAAAGGTAATGTGAATTACATTAATTTAATTTTAAAGTTTAAAAGGTCAAAACTTTATCTCAAGGAGATGGCAGATCAAGAGTTGAAGAATTCTCTCCTTACCAATCAATAATCACTGTTTTGAGTGAAGTGACGAACAAATCAAGGCATAGAGTTAATGGAGATACGAGACAATAACTTTGCCCATAACCTACAGGGAATTTACCAAATAACGCTATAATTTCCCATGTGTTACTAAATAACACTCTACATTAATGGTCATTTACCAAATGGCGCTGTGAATTACCGATAGTTTGCCTTTAGCAAAATTTTCAATATACATCTGTGGTCTGATTATAAATATATGAGAAATCCTTTAACAATGTAGATTTTTGTACTTCAGAGAATTTAGTTTGAACAATTTTTATATTTCTCTCTGCCCTATACGACTAAAATGTTTGATGCAAATAGAATTTAAAAATTATCCCTAGACTACCTTTCTAGAGACATAAAGATTAATCAACTCAATCAAAGTGGTTTATATTTACCTAAATTATTTCATAGATCTTTTTCATTAATATTAAAAACGGGTTAATGTAAGAAGAACGTTGAACATAGCAAGGGAGTGGCTTACAATTTTTATACTCGCGCTCGCCATCTATCGGCCTTCTTCTCTCATATTTTGGGCTTAAAGAGTAATTTCAAAAAATAGGAGTTATATCTAATCGACGTCCATTTTGCCTTATTACCACTGGCGCAATTTCCAAACGAATTTTTAACAGGAGAAGAGAGATAAGAATGATATTTTGACCACTAGAAGTCGCTATACACAAACTTTGTGGGTGGAGCCAAAATATAAGCAGACGAAGTTTCTCAATGAAGTGTTCGAGGATAGTACCAGGGTCTAAACCTATGATCCGACGCTCTTATTACATTAATTCGTCATTGGTAATATGTTATTTCAACTCTTTTTGTTATTAGAAATTTAAAGGTTGATCTACTAAGCTCACGTCGATAGCTTTACTAAAAGACGTACACCCCTAATTGTCTGTTTATAAAACTATAATACCGGCAATACAAGCTAACATTCAATTCCGGACGTTGTATCTGACGATTATAGGTGAAAAACTGCTTAAAGCCAAAGGCTGTTGATATTTATATTTTACGCCATCGAAAAGTTTAATAAGAATTCGCCGTTTTCGTTTAGCTCCAATAATGTATTTTACTATTTTTCGATTCATTTCGCTGCTAAATGTAGCGACAAATGAACGTTAATGGCTTTGCGTTGGAACGCTGTAAAATGGAAATACCACACCGCGGCCTTTAATATCCGAGCTGAGGTTTATCGTAAGAAAAGCAATTCGAAGAAAAACAAACCAAGAGCTAACGCTGTCATTTAAAACCTACATTTTGCCTGTTCGCAAATTAGAAAAATGTTTGTAGGTTTGGTGGCCTTTAAACAAAAGATTTCGCTCACAGTATTTCCAAAATTATGTGTTTGGACCGAGGGGTCCGTCACTCGTTAAAAATTTGTACGAGATTTGAAATCTAAGCAAATTTCTTTGATTTGTGATTTGTTACGGATTGGAAGATTTGTTACGGATTGGAAGATTTGTTAAGGATTTAAAGATTTGTTAAGGATTCGAAGATTTGTTAAGGATTTGAAGACTTTTGGGGAATTTGAGGATTTGAAAACTTTTGGTGAATTTGAGGATTTGAAGATTTATTAAGGGTTTGCAGATTTATTAAGGGTTTGAAGATTTATTAAGGGTTTGAAGATTTATTAAGGGTTTGAAGATTTATTAAGGGTTTGAAGCAGGGTTCATAAAAACCCGGGTTTTATATTGGGTTTTATTGGGTACTTGGGTTTTTTATCTTTAGCAGTTGCGTGCATGGTAGAAATTGTCATTCAAAGGCAACTGCTTAATAAAAGAAGTCTTAAAATGTTTCATTAAAAATGATAAACATTATTAAATGGTACTTTTAAAGATAAAACAAAAAATATTTTAAACAATCTTTAAAATGAAATTATTCTAGCATCAAAATTCAACATCTTAGTGATGGGTTTTATTAAGATGGGGTTTTTTAATTCGAACCCTGGTTTGAAGATTTATTAAGGATTTGAAAATTTATTACGGATTTGAAGAATTATTAAGGATTACAAAATTTATTACGGGTTTGAAGGTTTATTAAGGACTAGAGTGTAATAATAATCTAGGCTTTGTCTACGAAGGGAGTTCCACACTAAGCCTGTGGACATTATTACATAAAGGTTTATAAGTTTTTGGCCGCTTTTTAAAATGATGGGAAAAAATAGCATGCCCGAAAGACCATTCAGCCCGTTTATAGGTTAAAAAAGACCAGTGTTCTAAATATTTGTGAAATCGGTTGAAACGCGCGGACTCTGTAGCATAGAGAAGATTTTTACATTTCTAGGCCCCATTTATTAGGATGGCGGCAAATTGGAAAAATCTTTCTTAGTACAACTTAAGAATAATGTTCCTGCAAATTTTCAGCCTTCTAGGGAAAGCGGTTTGGGCTGATCCTTTATTATCAGTCAGTCAGTCAGTCAGGATTTTGATTTTTATAGATTTAGATTTAAAGTAAATGGAATAGTCTATAAAGTCCTTTCGCGGGAGGGAAGCACTCCCTTCATCGCTGCTTACTCCCCCCGGGAACATACGGACTTTATAGTCAGATAGGGGAACGCTTCAAGAAATGTAGCAGTCACTTGGGATAACTTTCTGTGTGGATTTAAAACTTGAGAATGATTTGTACGCTGATTTGAAGAATGAAATTTTGGAAATAAATTCAAGATTGAAAGACTATGGGAGTATATGGGTTGAAGATTAAAAGATTGGGAATGTTTAGATTTATTTTTTTTTGGATTTTTAAATTTATGGAAGTTGTGAGATTGGAAAGATTTATCAAGGATTAGAAAGATTTTCTCGGATTCGAAAGATTTTCTCGGATTCGAAAGATTTTCTCGGATTCGAAAGATTTTCTCGGATTCGAAAGATTTTCTCGGATTCGAAAGATTTTCTCGGATTCGAAAGATTTTCTCGGATTCGAAAGATTTTTTCGGATTCGAAAGAATTTTTCGGATTCGAAAGATTTTTTCGGATTTGAAAGATTTTCTCGGATTTGAAAGATTTACTCGGATTTGAAAGATTTGTGAAGATTTAAAGATTTATCAAGAATTTATAAGATTTTCTGGGATTTGAAAGATTTGTGAAGATTTAAAGATTTATCAAGAATTTATAAGATTTTCTGGGATTTGAAAGATTTGAAGATTTTTAAGATTTCAAGATTTAAAATCTTCTACTGTACGAGATTTGAAGGAGCGTCGGACCCCTCGGTTTGGACACATTGCCATGTCGTAGAATTTTTAGTTAAACTTTCATATTCCGAATCAAAAAATCATAAGTAAGGTTCACATACAAAATTGGCATAAAATAATACCGAAATTGAACTAAGTAGTTTTTAACGCATTCAAATATACGTACTGAGATATAAAATTATATTATCAACAAACATTTGCTAGTATCTTAAATCCTAAAAGAAATCACATGGGAAGATATGTCATATATTTTTAGAAAATCGTGCGAATAAGTGTCGCTATTTCTAAAACTTTAGGGAACACTGTGGCAAGTCCACAGAGCGTCCCTGAATTACGACTTTCCTCATATACTAGTAGCAAAGGTTCGCCACTATGAAAAAGGGTAAAATAATAAGTACTGTACATTTTACCCCTTTGTCTTTGGCCCTGATATTCCAAGATGGTCGCAAACTAAAAATAAAACCTCACCTCATTTGTCAAACTCGCCAAAACGTATGGACGTTAACTAGCTTAACACCATTTTATTATTAAAATACGATTTAACATAAGAACATCTGTAGGACTAAATGTCCGTAAAATAGATTGAAACATTGAAACAAAATGGACGTTATTCTATCAGGCAAGTTTTACATATCTGGCCTTCGTTTTCCAAGAGAGCTGTGGAACATATTTTATGGAGGGCACTTACTATCCCAGTATCCTAGAGAAATTGTTTTTGTCTGGGTGTTGATAAATCAATCAGTCAGTCAGAACGTTTGCTTCTAGTAGATAAGAGATTCAGCCTTTTTGTCTACTCTTCTGGTCGCCATTTAAAATCATATTATAATTAGCACATATTAAACTATATTTTAAATAGCACATATTAAATTAAATTTTAAATAGAACATATTAATTTATATTTTAAATAGCACATATTAATTTATATTTTAAATAGCACATACTAATTTATATTGGAAAAAGCACATATTAATTTATATTTGAAAAAGCACATATTAATTTATATTTTAAATTGCATATAGTAATTTATACTTTAAATAGCATATATTAATTTATATTTTAAATAGCATATAGTAATTTTTATTTTAAATAGCATATATGAATTTATATTTTAAATAGCGTATATTAATTTACATTTAAAATTGCTTTTTGTAATTTGTATTCTAAATATTCAAACCGAAATTTCGAAATATAATATAATAAAAGAGGTCAAATCTTTTGTAACAATTTCCAAAATTGGTGCTTTGAAAGTATCTTCGCAAGTGGGTGCCTTTTTCTTAAAGAGGTTTGCGGCGGGAGTTGATTACCACTCAGAAATTCAGTAAAACCTTCAACAGTGCATTTATCTTAGAGCGTAATATTTTGGAGCATATACGCATAAACTTTCAAGGGGCGAAGAAAGACAAATGTTCGTTAGGTGTCTTTATTGTCGGTTTTGCACGTGTTCAAATGAGGCAAATTTTGGAAATAATGTGTAGTATGTCGTTTCTGTTGACTCCATGGATCTGTAGCATTGGAAGTTTCCCAAAATGAGGTACATAAGGGAATAGACCCAACCAACTAATAAACATGTTGGCTTTGTTTCGTTTCCATCTAAGGGCTAGGATCACGTGACTAACAAAGTTGACTGTAGTACCATCTGTCGTTGAGCGACGAAAATAAATCTCTTATTTTTCTGATTGGATTAGAGTCTGACTGTTGGGGTAAAACAGGTTCTGCGCATAGCAAAATCGAGCCAATCAGGTTATCCCCTTTCTTGCCTCAAAAACCCGAGAACGAGATCTGAGCCGTTATAAAAATTCAAACGATTTGTTTGTTTGGTCTATTCGAATGTCATCTAGATTTCAAACCCGTATCTCATCTCAAAGAATTTCAATAGCATACTTAGTTCAATGACAGCGTTGTATTGCAATTGACCTGAACCCAGTTAAATTTCGAAAAATTCTTTATTGTTCAAACTATTGTGACGTAATAAAATTCAATGGAAGATGGTTCATATTAAATTTTGAACATTTTCATCAGAGTGAAACTGTAACATTACAAATGTAGATTAAACTTAGTTTCGATTTGAAGTTAAGTGTTGGTGAGCGTAATTGGACTGCCATATCTATTCCTAAAACTGCTAAGTCGAAAACGAGTTCTTGTACATGGCGCAATTACATAATGACCAGAGAGTGTTAGACAGAGCCAACGCACCACGTTATGGCTCCTTCGGGGGTGATCATCATTACAAGAATGACTTGGAATCCAGGCCGCAACATCCCAGGCCAGTTGTCTCTTTTAAAAGCCGTGGCTAACCTTTATCTATAGCGCCACGAATAACGTTCCCGCAGCGCCCGCTTCTCCGCCACGCCCCCATGCGGTTATCCTGAAAAAGAATATTCTAGCGCTAATTGTTATTCTTGCCTCGAACCAATCCCCTAAGAAATGTTACGAGATAACTTATTAAAGACTTTCAATTTCTGTAAATCTCTTCGTGCTCTTTTACTAGTTTCTTCTAATACCAACTTTTAATTAGTCTGTCACATTTAAGACCTTATCTCTGATATAATGCTATTGTGCTTGCTTTCATCCCAAAACGAATTTCATCGTAAAAGATAATATACAATGGATTGCAATTTCACTAAAGGGAGAGTGAAAGGAAATTCAAATGAAATAAGATCAATTTGTATCCGGGAAAAACCTTTGAATGACTTTAACAATTGAAACAAATTGGGAAATCAAAATAAACCTCTCCGAGTCGATAAAAAATTAAGAGGTTTTTCATGAATAATTAAATAAATATAATTGATTTCGATTATTTTAATTGTCAGTAATTTTCTTGAATTCTAGTTGAGTCGTTTTAAGAAACGTTATTCCCTAAATCATTTTAAACATAGTTATTGTTGACGTTTCAATTCTAGCGTATGCCTCTATAAGAACTTTTGTAAATTTAGGGTATATAATGCGATTCATTCACAATAAATAACAAGAAAACCTGCAATTGAGTGAACCTTTGGTAGAAGCCCTGCCATTGGGAGGCTAGGCGTTTATCGTAACCCTAGTCGCGTACATCTTAACCCTATTATGATGATGGAGTAGAAGCCAATATTGCTTTTTTTGAACTGCGAACGCGGTTCGGATATTGCATATGTGGTTACTCCGATTTGCGAACTGCGAACGCAGTTACAGACACACACATGCGTCCATTGTAATACCTCTCCACCTCCGTTAAATCTCGTAACGCCATGTCTTCTGGTTGTTCAAAGTCCCGTGCCACACACCATGCTGAAAAGTGCGAGGCCGAGGTTTGATAAAAATCTAGCGCGATGTGATAATCATGGCGCTAGATATAAAGTGTGTTACGTAAATTTGGTTAACCAAAAGGCACGGCGTCAGTTGATAATTCGGGGGTGAAAATTTAAAATGGTTTTGGAAATCTCAAAAAAAATTTTATATGATTTGGAGGTGATGTTTCAATGAGCATATTTCTTAAAATTAGTACAATAAGCCATAAAAATTCACTTGATTTTAACATTTTTGGGTTTGCTAATTATCAGGAAAACAACAGAAAACAGAAAAATACCAATTCTTTTTCAATTATGCTTTGAAACACAAAATATTTGGTTAAAATTTTCGTTACCTTGATCACTTGGTAGACGTACAGGCATGGCCTTCACTCATGTCGATGTAGTATCGCAATATCTCATTAGTAGATCTTTCCGTGTAACGTCATGCAATTTATATCTCGATTAAATGTCTACTTTCATTTAATGAATGAATGAATCTTTATTTGCTTTCTAAGTAGATCCCTTTTGAAACAGGGAGGAGCCACTACTGGCTCGCAAGCAATTGGTACATACCTTTTAAATCTTTTTCAGCATTAGTAAGATAAAATTTACAAGATTAAATACAAACTAAATACAATATGAATATACTACAATGATAATGGTACAATAATTGTTTTTTTTTTCCTTCTTTCTTCCAACGGAGTGAGAGGAGGCGCAGCACACTAGCAAAACGGGGAGAACTGTTATTGTTTGTTAGTTAATATGTTTTAAAGGCGTTGGCCCCATTGTAATTGAAATGTCTGAGGAGAATATGTGGGCTTCAATGTACCCTAGACGTATCACGAGGGTTGAAGCCCGAGTAGAACAGGCTACGCGAACCGAGGCAAAATCAGGGCATACCATGACTATATGTTCGACGTCTTCAACCGTATTGGGACATCCAGGGCAAGAAGGGTCCCCTCCAAATATTGTTGAGATTCGACCCTGTCCGAGCTTGGAAAAGCAAGTGAATGCTTTTCTCATTGGAGTAAAATGATTCTAAGCGTGGTGAAGATTTATGTTCACGGTACAATGTGAGACTAGGATGCTTGTTTAATTCAGCACGCCAAAGGCTACACGGGACTGACGGCTCCCAAATGTGCGATCTAGTTGTGACATTCTCGACATCCAATGTGTTCTTAAGCCCGAGAAACGAACATAACCATAGATTTTCTTAATAACACGAGAGGAGTCCGTGAACCGTAGTCGGCCCAAGTATCTCAATCTACTTTTAGCCTCACAGCGCGAAAGAAGACCAAAAAAGCTCGCCGTCCATAGCTGCCTTGGCGGTCAACCATCACCGAAAAAAATCCCCTTCGCGATGTTCACCGTTGTTTCATAATCTTATTCACCCGAGAAATTTCTTAACAATTATGACTAAAATATTATTTTTCTGTTTACGCAGTTTGTCCTTTTTTCCCTCCTTTCATTTTACTTTTTACCTCTCCGAGTGACGTATGTCACGGAGAGGTTCTGTAACGATCGTGTGTGTCTGTCTGTCTGTCTGTCTGTCTGTCTGTCTGTGTGTCTGTTGTTACACCCACGTGACCGCGTTCGCAGTTTCCAAATCGGAGCAAACGTGTTCGCCATTTCCGAACTGCTTTCACAGTCACGGAAATGGCTACTCTACTCGAGTTCTCACACCACCATCTTCTGGTCTTTGTCCATCCCACAACGACACCAGTCTGTACTTACTGGCTTCTAATCACCACCATCTTCTGGTCTTCGTCCAATCCACTTGGACACCAGTCTGTACATACTGGCTTCTAATCACCACCATCTTCTGGTCTTCGTCCAATCCACTTGGACACCAGTCTGTACATACTGGCTTCTAATCACCACCATCTTCTGGTCTTCGTCCAATCCACTTGGACACCAGTCTCTACATACTGGCTTCTAATCACCACCATCTTCTGGTCTTTGTCCATCCCACTTGGACACCAGTCAGTACAGACTGTTAAAAAAGTCTTTGCGCGTTGCAGTTTTCGCACATATTTTACTATATTTCAAAAACTATTCAAGCTAGCGCTCTGGAATAAAGTGCGTTATAAAAGTTTTGCATTTCTCTTTCATATTTTACCCGTTCCACAGTTGTCCTTTGCATACTTATACCGGAAACCGGAAATGTCAAAATTATAAACTTTGAAAATATTGGATTCTCGAGGATATAAATGCGATTTTCGGATTCCTTGGGGTCGATTCATATTTGAAAAGTTTTCACCAAATTCAATTCGGATGAATAGGTCACGAGTAATCAGCCTTTATTCAAAATCTGGCAACTTCGATTTAAATGGCGATAATTCATAATCGAGTATCGAATCTTTGTCGTAATAATGCTTGTTAGATGTTATGGCACTTTATGCATATATATATGATTGGTCTTGTGGCGCGATACTTTGAAACAATTCAGACGCTCGTTAAAGGGATGGTGAAGTGGAAAATTAAGTAATTTTTTATTGATTCTTCTATAAGACCAATCTGCATAGTGAATTATCCAGGAAATAACACCGAACGATTTTTATACGTCAATTAGTTTGAAATTTCATGGATAATTTTAAATAAGGATCTCCGACCAATCGCGTAGAGCCCTGTCCTTTTATAAACAATTTTCTCGTGGCACGTTCCGTGTTGAATCAATTTATTGCGAGATTTGAAACAATTTGCGTAATGTGACAATTGTGGCGCGAGACATGGAGCGTGCCACGAGAATTTTGTTAACAAAAAGGCACGGCGTTACGCGATTGGTCGGAGGTCCTTATTTAAAATTATTCTTAAAATCTTAGCCTAATTTGAATATTAAAATCAATGGGAGGTATTTGCTAAATTTTTCATTATGCAGAACCGATAAAAAATCACTTTAATTTCCACTTCCCCGTCCCTTTAAGAGAAAACTCGCGTCTTTTGAAGAGGAGAAGCGGTTTGAAAATATTGTTATTTGGGCCATGATATCATAATATTTAGAACTCATATTAATTATGTCTAGGTCTTCAGCCCGACTCATTGCAGCCTAGTGAAAATCTCATTCATGATGGCATATGCGCTTCACGAGATCCCTACAAATAGACATATTCAACTATTCCATTAAGAAACAACTTCAGAGGAGATGGCTTCTATGCTAGGAAGGTTCGCTACGCGATTGAGCTTCGCTAAACGGAGCCTGGGGTTGCCTATAGCCTCGCGCCTACAGCCTCCCGCGTATAGAGCAAATGTCAGGCCATTGAAAGATTTTTTTTAGAGGTAGGAATAGGGAACAGAGTAATCTAGGCGCGCGTCAAAGTCCCGGACCCCCTTCGTCGGGACGGTGGGATATGAAAGAAGAGGCGGGTCATAGCGACAGAGGTAAAAAGGAATTACGTCTTTTTCGCCGTCCCAGTCAGTAACGTCATAAAAACCTAGTTTAAGTGAGCCAATCTGAAATTTTAAACTTTTAATTACGTGTTGGAGGGAGGGGCTCTATACTGGGCTATGAGTCGGACTGAATTAAACACTAACGGTTCTCTATTCCTACTTCTAAAATTAAATATATCTCTGGTGAGGCTTAATAATAAAGCCGACCGCAACCAAAGCATGGGCAAAGGCGGATTTCAAAACTGACGTTCAAAGCTACCGATGGAAAAGCCAAAAAATTAAATGAAAAAAAAATGAAAGCCGGTAACAATGATCACAACTGAAAATAACAGCTAACAGCTAAAACGAGCCCGAACGGTAAAAATTAAAGTTAGTCTCTGCGCTGCTGGTCTGCTACTCCTTTCGTTTAGTTTCTATGGCAAGATTACTAGCTTTGGGAGGTATTGGGATATTAGGCCATTTTGTGTTTTAAGACTTTTATTGTGAAGGAAAGAAAACAAGCCTGTTTAAAGATATTTCGAATAACTTTTAATATCTTTATAAGTTTAAAAATATCTATAAAATTATTTGGACGAAAATTTTCAAATAACAAGATTTCCTTCGAGTTTCAAATTGAAGAGTGTTCGTGTGCTTTATTGAACTATTCTTTTACAAACAAGGCAGTCACTTTCAGTTTTAAATGTTGCTTGATTTTTTATTGGACCTCCCCTAGCCTTTAAAGGGAGGATGAAGAGGAAAACAAAGTGATTTTTAATCGATTCTTCTTCTAATTATAAGTTCATTTTGCATAGTGAAACCTCCAGGAAATAAAGTCTCCAAATGATTTTAAAATTCAAATTAGGCTCAGATTTTATAGATAATTTGAAATAAGCAAGTCTGACCAATCGCTTAACGCCCTGCCTTCCTATTAACAAAATTTCCGTTGCCCGCTCTATATCGTGCACCACGATTGTCACATCGTGAGAAACTTTTATTAAATCTCGCGATAAATTCCATTGGGCATGGAGCGTGCCACGAGAATTTTGTCAATAGGAAGGCAGGACGTTACGCGATCGCTCGGAGGTTTTTATTTTAAATTATCCATAAAACCTAAACCGAATTTGAATTTTAAAATCATTCTGAGATATTTCCTGGATGTTTCACTATGCAGAATAGTCTCATAATTAGTAGAATCGATAAAAACACATTTTTTCACTTCACCCTCCCTTTAAATACATTCTTAGTCTTATTCTTAAAGACAGACATAAAGTCTAATGAAATTAGGAGGTAAAGCATTGTAATATTCAACAGATCCGCCCGGTTCGCTGGTATTCTTTTCTGCGTAAAGGTGGATTCGCAAAGGCGCTGAAACCACTCAAAAAGCGTAAAGCTGAAGCTGAAGCTGAAAAAAACTGAGCGCTTTTTTTTCCAAAAAAAAAGTTTCATCTTCAAAAACCAGTTTAAGCTTCGCGCTGTACCTTTCGCAAAGCAGCAGTTTATATTAACAACCGCTAGGGATTCATCACAAAAATATAGAAATAAAATGACGTCGGTGAATCGGAACTTGTTGCTGTTATTATTATTAAAAAAGAAATTATTACTTTTGAAACGAAAAAGACGAACCCAAAACCTTTTGCGGAAAAAGCACCGTTGGTGGGTTCATCCCATCTGGAAAAACAGAAAAACTGAAGGAGATTATCAAATGATAAGCCTTGGCTGTTAATGGGGAAAAATAGATGAGTGGCTAAATGTGCGCATGTTTTGGTTATTATCAAGGTTTATCAACTGAGTAAATTTCTCCCTTTTCCAAAATATTACTGAATTGGATATGTTTTAACCTGAAATTATTGCTACTTTTCCAATTTATTCTAATTAGATTGTTTATTGTAACCTCTTTCCACAATATTGTTATTTTATCTCATTTCTATCCTTTTTGCTATTTTCTTCTCTCAAATATTTTTCGCTGTTTGTTATCGTTTTCTTGTTTAATTAATTATTTCACAGAAAACATTTTCAAGATAACGAGACACGATATTCACCGTTTTAAAATACCCGCGTAAATAATTTCAAAACCGTCACCCCAGTGCCCCCTTTTTTGATTGGCTCTTGGCATCACGTGGTACGGCGCTGAAGCTGAAAGATCAACCTCGGTTTGATCTTGGCTGAAACTTAAAATCAGCCTGCTTTCAGCGTTTGCTTTGCGCTTCAGCTTTAAAAAAACAGTTTTTGCCTCTTTGCGAAAGAGTCCGCTGAAACTGATTTTTTCATTCAGCTTTCAGTTTCGACTTTCAGCTTCAGCTTTCAGCGCCTTTGCGAATCCACCTTGAGATTAACCAGCCCTAATCGTGACCGGTATTAATATAATTAATAAGCTAACAATTATTCTTATCTAACATAAAAAATAGTTTTAGTGTATGGTTTCAGGCTCTGAAGGACAATTGGCCAGCCCATGCGTCCCGACTAACTTTAATTTTTACCGTTCGGGCTCGTTTTAGCTGTTAGCTGTTATTTTCAGTTGTGATCATTGTTACCGGCTTTCATGTTTTTTTTTCATTTAATTTTTTGGCTTTTCCATCGGTAGCTTTGAACGTCAGTGGTGAAATACGCCTTTGCCCATGCTTTGGTTGCGGTCGGTTTTATTATTAAGCCTCACCAGAGATATATTTAATTTTAGAAGTAGGAATAGAGAACCGTTAGTGTTTAATTCAGTCCGACTCATAGCCCAGTATAGAGCCCCTCCCTCCAACACGTAATTAAAAGTTTAAAATTTCAGATTGGCTCACTTAAACTAGGTTTTTATGACGTTACTGACTGGGACGGCGAAAAAGACGTAATTCCTTTTTACCTCTGTCGCTATGACCCGCCTCTTCTTTCATATCCCACCGTCCCGACGAAGGGGGTCCGGGACTTTGACGCGCGCCTAGATTACTCTGTTCCCTATTCCTACCTCTAAAAAAAATCTTTCAATGGCCTGACATTTGCTCTATACGCGGGAGGCTGTAGGCGCGAGGCTATAGGCAACCCCAGGCTCCGTTTAGCGAAGCTCAATCGCGTAGCGAACCTTCCTAGCATAGAAGCCATCTCCTCTGAAGTTGTTTCTTAATGGAATAGTTGAATATGTCTATTTGTAGGGATCTCGTGAAGCGCATATGCCATCATGAATGAGATTTTCACTAGGCTGCAATGAGTCGGGCTGAAGACCTAGACATAATTAATATGAGTTCTAAATATTATGATATCATGGCCCAAATAACAATATTTTCAAACCGCTTCTCCTCTTCAAAAGACGCGAGTTTTCTCTTAAAGGGACGGGGAAGTGGAAATTAAAGTGATTTTTTATCGGTTCTGCATAATGAAAAATTTAGCAAATACCTCCCATTGATTTTAATATTCAAATTAGGCTAAGATTTTAAGAATAATTTTAAATAAGGACCTCCGACCAATCGCGTAACGCCGTGCCTTTTTGTTAACAAAATTCTCGTGGCACGCTCCATGTCTCGCGCCACAATTGTCACATTACGCAAATTGTTTCAAATCTCGCAATAAATTGATTCAACACGGAACGTGCCACGAGAAAATTGTTTATAAAAGGACAGGGCTCTACGCGATTGGTCGGAGATCCTTATTTAAAATTATCCATGAAATTTCAAACTAATTGACGTATAAAAATCGTTCGGTGTTATTTCCTGGATAATTCACTATGCAGATTGGTCTTATAGAAGAATCAATAAAAAATTACTTAATTTTCCACTTCACCATCCCTTTAACGAGCGTCTGAATTGTTTCAAAGTATCGCGCCACAAGACCAATCATATATATATGCATAAAGTGCCATAACATCTAACAAGCATTATTACGACAAAGATTCGATACTCGATTATGAATTATCGCCATTTAAATCGAAGTTGCCAGATTTTGAATAAAGGCTGATTACTCGTGACCTATTCATCCGAATTGAATTTGGTGAAAACTTTTCAAATATGAATCGACCCCAAGGAATCTGAAAATCGCATTTATATCCTCGAGAATCCAATATTTTCAAAGTTGATAATTTTGACATTTCCGGTTTCCGGTATAAGTATGCAAAGGACAACTGTGGAACGGGTAAAATATGAAAGAGAAATGCAAAACTTTTATAACGCACTTTATTCCAGAGCGCTAGCTTGAATAGTTTTTGAAATATAGTAAAATATGTGCGAAAACTGCAACGCGCAAAGACTTTTTTAACAGTCTGTACATTCTGGCTTCTAAACACCACCATCTTCTGGTCTTTGTCCATCCCACTTGGACACCAGTCAGTACATTCTGGCTTCTAAACACCACCATCTACTGGTCTTCCGTCTATTCCACATAGACACCAATCTGTCTCATTGGCTTCTACTCCATTTTCATCGTTTGGTTTTAGGATATACGCGGCGATCAGCTAGGGTTACGAGAAACGTCTAGCCTCCCTAAGGTGGGATCGCCACCAAAGGTTTTCGCAATTGCGCTTTTTCCTTACTATTATAATGGAAACGAATCGTATATATACCCCAAAATTTGAAGAAAGCGGGCAAGAGGGGTACCCTTCACTTTAAACGTCAATATTAGCAAAGTTTGAGATGATAATAGGTATAACTTTATTTTAAACGATTTAACTATTATTAATGTTAATTATTGAAGATTAAAATAATTAAAAATAATTATATTTATTTAAATATTAAAGATAATCTTGTTTCTCAACTCAAAATTAATACGGAAAGAGTTAAAAAGCAGTCTTATGTTTTTGTCTGTGTGTGTCCGTCCATTGTTACACTAGTGCGTCGCGTTAGCAGTTAGCCTTGTGTTGATGTGTTAAGAAATCATACAGAACCTTAATATTCCCTTTTTCCATAATATAAAGTGAATATGTGGATGTATTTTTCGTAATTATGATGCATTTAGTACTTTTGTAGCTTTAAAACTCTGTTTCATTTTGATATTCCAAAGATTTCTTTTAATATTGTTATTTGAAATGGCTGTTTATATATTACTTAAGCTATTTTACATCTGTATATAGAATAATCCTTGGTTTAGTGATTTCATGAAGAAAACTAAGACCTAGACTCCGGCGGGTATATTAAGTATTATCCGCAATAGGCTTAGTGAAACAAAGAGTAAATAATTGAGGCCTGAGGTGAAGTAAACTTTGGGCTTTGATTTTCGTGTCTGAAATGAAGAGACATCAACGGTTCAGAGTGAGCCGAAAGTTAAATACACTATTAAATAATCAGGTTTAAGTTTTATAATAGAAGAAAAGATCATGGTGGCAATTAGAATAGTAATAGGGCTAATGGTAAACGGGTAGTAGCTACAGACGTTTTATTCTCTTTATGGTGCGCATTGACTATTAGTGCGTCTAGCTACAATTTAACTTTGGTGTTATTAAACGTTAACATTCATGTTGGCAAACTAAGAATATTATTGAGGCGAGACGAGACGATAGTGTTTACACTGCAAACCAGTTGTGAATGTAGCTTTCAGAATATACGGTAAACAGCTGAAGCGTAGACTTCATTTCCTGATCTTTTCCCTATTGACTTATTTCCATGTGTCCAAGATTTATCCTTATTGGATGTAAAATGTCGTCTGCTTTACTGTATTATTCGCTATGCTTGGAATACTGCTTCAATATTTCGTTTATTTTTACTTCAAAAAAGAGAAATAATTCCATAACTAGGTAAATAAGTTTGTAGTAGTAGACCTCTTGACTCGGAGAGGTAATATTTTGGTTTTCCCAACTTGTTAATCTTTAGTTATTACGAAACTAAGGATCGCACTGCCAAAACTAACCTCAGCAATAAAGGTCGTAGTAGGCACGTATGGTTAAGACTCAAATCAGTTTCATATATTGCGTGTGCACTCGTAAGGTGCCCTCGATAGCCACGAGACTCAGCAGCCTTTGTTGATGGAGTGTGAGGCCCAAAAAGACCGTTGGCAGTATTGTCATGGCAAAATTTACCCCGTGCCGAAACAACGAAAGCCTCAATACGCACAACCTGCAGGTGGTTTGGGAAAAGGAATTGTAGGTGATGACGCACCGCCGGCTGCGAATAATAACGTTGCTTCTGACGGTAATGCCACTCTAGAGGGCGTTGCGTCTCACAAGGAACAGTAACGTCTACCAGAACTTGTTCGTTATTGCAGAGGAAAATTACATCAGGCTTTCTCATGTTACCGTCTGTGCAGACCAGGCACGGTTCCTTGTGGACCGTAAAGATCTTTTTTCGACCCGGGTAACAGAGGTAATTTAAGTGTTTATCGTAACGGGCGATTCTCGAAGTGTGTGAACGGGGACATTGTTGCGAAATATGAGAGAGACTTTCAATCCGACCACATCCATTTCGGCATGACCAATCAACGCGATTTGACGGTGTACGGCGACACGGTAAGAGGTTTAATTTTGTCTTGATAAAGTTTTGATAAATAAATTCTTTTGAAACGACATCAGTACGATGCATTCAAGCGCACGAAAGTCGTTGATTACCGGCGATCGCAACTTGGGTTGTTTTTATTGTTCTACATGCAAAACTAAGTTTCGCGAAGTGTGTTTGAGTGTTTTTAGTCTTCTAGGTCAAGTGGTCCTCTTTTCGTGAACGTTTTTGTCAACTCGCTCACCAGAACACCACTTTGTCCAATTCACCATCAAGCACCAACTCTATGCTTCGATACGCTGGTTTCGGTCTTTTCCTTTTTGCTATATGTCCAGGGACAGGCTGGGGCTGGTTAGCCATATAGCCTGGGGTGCATGAAGTGCAAGAGTTTGTTTGTAGAACGCGCACTGACGACATCCTCAGGTAGATTATTCCACGGAATGATCACTCGGTGAAAGAATATTTGACCGCTTCACTTCTGGAATGCGGGAGATGGAGTTTCCGGCTATTGCTACGCGTTGTTATCGTTGATGCAGTGTATGAAAAGTAACTTTGTCATGGAGGGTGCAGAATTTTAAATAGGAGAACCAGGTGTAGGTTGAGACTACGATCTTTTAGGGACAACCAGTTTAGAGCCTGCAATCGATCCTGCCTATTGAAATGTTGCAAAGCAAACGGAAGTTTCGAAGGCCGAGCCCTTGTACATTTTCCAAGAGGTTGATGTCTCGCAGACGGTAAGGACTCCATAGGCGAAGGGTCTGACAAAAGCATTGTATAACACAGTCAACGTCTTCAACGACTGACCAGGAAGGTTTTGTTTAATAACAGCCAAAAGACTGTTGGCACGATCAACAGCACGGGTGACGTGTACATGCGGATCTAAGGTAAAGGCCGGGCTTTTGTTCATATTTCAAAAATCGGGCCGGGCCGAACTTGATTCTCATTTAATCCAAAATTCAATTGAATGAAAATTAAAATGAGTATAAGCTTCTAAGAACAAATGTGACGAACAATTATCGTAAGAAATGAATAATATACGTCGCTAAAAAAATATGAATTCAATTCATTGATATTATGTAAAATAAGAATTACAACTGCACTATGTGTAACGGGCCGGTCCGGGCCTGTTCAATTCATGCAATGTGTCGGGCCGGGCTTGGTTAATGCACGTAACGGGGCGGGCCGGACCGGGCCGAAAAACCAACTATGTACTCGGACAAGGGCCGGGTTTCGGGCTTATTCAAAATGCTAAAACCGGGCCGGGCTTGGGTCGGGCCTGAAAAACTCGGCCCGTGCAGGTCTCTGAAGCAAGGAAAAATATGTGGCACCAAACTAAGAAAATTGAGAATTTCAAAAACCTAAGTACAACCTTGCGAAAGAAAAACCTTATGCAAGAAGAAAATGTCCAGTACATAGAGGAGACATTTTCACAAACAGCAAAGGAGCTTTTAAAACAGCTGAGAGAAATGGGCCTAAAAAACTCTAAAAAGTCCACCTACAGCGCCACTCTTCGGGTGTTGCCATTACTCTTCTGTAGTACAGCCCTAAAGCCTATCGATACCTGCGAAAACATTTATGCTTGCCTAATCCCAGAATAATTAGAAAATGGGCTGCGAAGGTTGATGGAGATCCTGGGTTTACAAAGCAAAGCTTTCAGTTTCTCAAATCACAAGTTGTAAAATCAAAGCATCCTCTCCTTGTCAAATTGATGTTGAGTGAAAAGTCTATTAGAAAAGAGGTAAGATGGAATGGTAAATTCTTTGATGGTTATGTTGATTTGGTAACAAAAAAGGAAGCAAACGGAGACAATAATAGCATTGCCACATCCACTTTGGTCTTCATGGTGGTCGGAATCAACAGTAGCTGGAAGCTTCCAATAGGATACTTTTTTGTGCATGGGACTGTAATGGGATTTTGGCCGAGGGGTTGCTCAAGAGTGGAAGAGCTAAGAATACTCTAAAATTAGCGACTGAAAAACAATTCTAAAGTCAATTCCTAATCAGCGCCCCCAATCGTCTCTCATCATTGTTCCCAATGGAACCTGCGAAACCGCCATCAAGGCACACGTGATCGGCCAGCAGCCGCGACTAACGCCCCTTGAGCAGGTGACGAGAGCCGCGCGCTACACCGTCAGCGGCGAGCCCAGCCAGGAGGTGGTCGCTGACAGGGAAGGACTAAGGCAGCAGAAGGCTCGAGAGGCCGGGGGAGTGCCCTCCTAGCACAGCAGTGCCATACGACCCAAACAATGTATCCGTGGCCCCCAGAGGGTTGCCAAGAGCTGGGGATGAGCCATAGCAACACCTGGACGGGGGCGAGGCGGCCGAGCCCGGGTTCTTACGTAATTTTTACATTGAAAATCCCTGACTTTTCCAGGTTATCCCTGACTTATCCCTGATTTTTCCCCCTACTTTCCATATCCCTGACATATCCAGGTTTTCCAGGTTATCAAGGGTTAGGGCTCTGCTCCAACGGGACGACGACCCCGAGGGAGCGGGAGCCCTCCACCAAGAGATCGAGATGGTAAACGTCAAAAGCGTCGTTTAGATAAACGCGCAAAATATAGACTCCATCAAATTCTTTTTCGTCGCGATAAAAAGCGTCAAGCGTCCGAAATATTTGACGCACAACCGGAATTTACCGCTACACCAACTGAAGCAGATATTCGGTATGTATTTGGGGGCTTATTTTCCTCGCTCTCAGTACCCGATTCGTCGACGTTCGGCAGGAAAATTTTAAAAAATCCTACCTACTACCCTATCACTGTCGCTGCATTAACATCATGCTTCCATAGCCGTAAGGACAGCGCCCCTGGTCCTGGCGGCCTTCTGCTGTCGGACTTACGTCGTTTCGACTCAGAGTTGCTGTGCCTCACCTATAACGTTGCACTATTTTTGGGAGTTCCTCCGACGGTCTTCAGGGATTCGCGAACAAGCCTTATCTCGAAGAAAGGCAATCTCTCTCTGGCTACCAATTGGCGACCAATAACCATCTCAAGTGAAGTACGGATTTTTCCATCTTATTATCTCAAAACGTCCTATGGCTACTCTACCATTGCATCCTGCGCAACAGGGGTTTCTTCCTGTTGACGGTTTATGAGCCAATACGGCATTATTGGACCACATCGTCAGAGATTGTAAAAACAAGATAAAGGGTAGCGAAAGCCAACGATGGGGTATCCCATCACTCCCTACGAATGGGCCTAAAGACGCGAATGATATCTTACATAATTAGTATTTACGACGACTGTACGACGACGATTACTTGTGGTGCTTTAAGGGTTTCCAACGGCCCTGTCACCCGGGGTGTGAAGCAGGGTGACTGCATGTCCCCTATTCTCTTTTATGCCGTTATGGACGAGCTTTTCGACCAACTTCCGGACTGTGTTGGGGCGTCTATAGCGCGAAGTCTTGTTAATGGTATGCGGAAATTATTGAGAGTCACAACCACTTTTTTCGCCAGTCGTTCTCTACACCTAAATGCGACCAAGTCCAGATCTTTAATATGGCGCAAGGATGGCAAACGTAAGAAGCTTCTCTTGCTAATGGTTCCCATTTACTCTATAGAGAACGCTATGATCCTAACGGTGACATTTTAAAACTTGTTGGACTATCTGGGATTACACTTCTCACCACATGGCGTCGGCGTTGCCGACGACTAACTATACCAAAGGCCTTGGACACTTTGGCCTGAAACCCAGCCAAAAATTACACATGCTGCGAAAGTACCTTTTCCACGTTCGCTCCGACTCTATTGATTCCAAACAAAATTTGAAGGATGAAACCCCAAATATCTAACCGGGTGAAACAAAAGGCAACAATCAAAGACAGGCGATTCTATCAAGAACACCTTGTTCAAATATTAAGTCAAAATTCTGGATATAATAATGACCCAGGTCTAAATTTCTTGTTGTCGCTGTTGACTCATTTGAAGGACATGAAAAAAAGAGCAGATTTGAAACTCAAATGAAAATATTTTCTAAATTACAAACCGACAGAAAAATGGTTAGTAATTAACAACGGTCGTTTTATAATTATTCAAAACCCTTAGGCTAAGCACATAGTGGAGCGAAGAGCACAGCAACAATTAAAGGGGCGAGCGTAGCGGCGAAATCAAACACTAAAGTTCCAATTGAACCACGCATAGTGGAGCGATCTACATTACATTGAGGTAAGAGCGCTGTTACAAACGAGCAAAGCGATGCTTTTAAACAAGTTTGATTTTCCCGCTTTGCTCTCTCAAAAAACCGGTACAATCCGGTTCCGATGCAGCGGTGGCGTTCGGCAAAAACTATTATTCCCGAGGGTTTTGGCGCTCTTTTTTGCCCATTTTTGTTACTGTGAAAAATGGACTTGAAGAGAATAAATTAAGAATTCTAGAAAATCAGAACAAAAAAGAACCCGATGTAGACGACAGTTTTTTTCAAAGTCTGGCTCCACATATACGCACTCTCACGCGTCCAAATAAAATGTTACTGAGAATCAAAATGCAAGTTTTAAGTGAAGAATTCTCGGCTAATAGAAAGGAATCCATGTTTTTTACTTAAATTGTTGCATATTTGTTTTCCCGCCAAAATATTATTCCGCTATCATCTCTGCTATGCTCTCTGCTCTACTATGTATTTCGAACTCTTTCATCCCCGCCACTTTCATTCGCCGCTATGCTCCTTGCTCTAATCGCTATGTGCTTAGCCTAACTCTCAGTCTACAGCCGAGTGTTTGATAAAATATTACGCAAATGAGTCTCTGTATTCCATAGCTTTCCGCGAGCAACAATTAGAGCCCTGATGGCCAGTATTGAAAAGACCGTTTACATTTGACTCATTCTCCAAATTTCTCATCTCCCTCCAAATTGACCCAATCACCAAAACAGTTGGTGCGTGATTTCTTTGACCATTTCAATGTGGACAACGCTTAAATTGGAGCATAAAACGGGTTTAAAAGAGTTTACATCATAGTCTTTCAATTTAAATAAATTAGAGATTTATCATCACTGTGATTTAATTGTTTTGCTTTAACTTATTTTGCAATGTAAAGTTGCTATGATATTTTACGTGAAACACTAAGTGTTAATTGTAGCCATTGATAAACAATACAACGATAGTTAACACAATAATAACTGCTATATTCGTTATGCCTAAATTTTAAAAAAAAAATGGGTTATAAGTTATAAATAGTGGTTTGCGGAAAAAAGTATGGAAAAATATTAGCCAGAAGTAAATCAAATATGTTCTGAAGTGTTTGAAGTTTTCTCAAATAGCAAGCATCTTTTTACTTATTTGATTTTCTGTCATACTTATTGCTCTTTGTTTACTGATGGAAGCGAACGATTAGCAGCGAAGCAAGGAGATTTTGTTAAAGTTATCAAATTTCTCTACTTTAAAAAAATAGACATGGAAGAGATCACGATTCCAGAGAATGTTAGAAGAGAGACCTAACTTTTAGAAACCGATGTCTTTCAATATCTCTCACGAAGGATTAAATTAGTACGCTTGCATTATAGAAAAGTCTAATTATTTCCCTTCGACCGTGGTTCCCGTTGTTCACTTTGCAGTACAAGATATACCCCCCACGCGCGGAAACTTAGCAAATAGATCTAATAATTAATCACCATCTCGATTCATTGGAAAAACTCGTCGTCGAGACAGCTACTTTTGAAGGCTTAACAAGAACCGTTGGAAGAGGAGCTCCCCCGATTCCCTTTCTAGTACCGCCAAACTGAATAAAACAAAAGAGAAACGAGAGGACGCGAACGAACACAATCAGGAAGATGATCAAAACGAGGCCTCCGTGTTCCGAATGCCGAGGCTTACCAGATCTAACCTTTCCATAAGAGGACACGTGTCAGAATTTAAAATGCTCTTTCGGAGCGGCATACGCCTACATTTTTCTTTCTATAGAACAGAAAATGATAAGAGAACCACCTAAAGAGCCACAATGTTCTGCCCGATTTGAATCCTTCGAGGCCAATATATTAACGTCTTAAACATTGCAATATCTGAACTATAAGCCCGGATATTTACAGGGTGGAAACCTTTGCCATCATCCAGTCTAGAACCTTCTCATAAAGCTTTGGTGCTATGCATGGTCAAAGTGAAAGAGAAAGGATCTAATAGCGAAATTAATTTTTGCTAGCCCAAGCACTATCTTTTTTCTTTGCTTTTATTCGCGTTATTATGGGTTGAAATATAAAGAAACCTATAGGGTCTTTAGTGTAATAAGATACAAAGAGACCATAAATATGATTTTCTATTGTTGTCATACTTACAGCTTTTATGATCCGTATAATATTTAATAATAGTATATTATTTTAGATTTTATTTGGAGAAAATTTTAAATTTTCATTTAAACAATCACAGGCAAAGTTTATAATAAAAAAAATAAATAATTTTTTTATTTTGCAAAAACAAACTTTATTACGTTGACCAATTTACGTTCAATTTGTTCATTAACTTGAAATGCATCTCCAAGCTGCATGTGAGTAGTGAACTAGTTATTAGGGCCAAGTTCTCAATTAGTTCAGTTAGAAAGGACTTACTGTGATTATTACTTATGTATTTATTGCAACAATAAAGTCTCGAGGTATTCGAACCCTTCAATCAGAATCTAATTTGTGTAAATTACGCTGTTTAAACCTAAAGTTTATCTTTCAAACAGAGGTTTAAGTTGTTGTGGAACTATCATTCTCACAGATTGTCCATTATAAGCTGATTTTTTTCTGCAACAAAAAAAAAAGAAAAAAATGTTGAAGGTACACTCTAACGGGATAAATGAACAAGACAGTGCGGTCAGTAGTTACGCATAGGTCAACTAAGGCGAAAAAAATATTTGCTATTATGACGGAGCTAAAGGTACGCTGAGCAACCCTCTTTGACGACCACGCTTACTAAGCGATGTCAGACTTTCCCTAATGTACGCTTTTTCGCGTTTCCGGTTTTGACGTCATGATGCTCAGCGCTTGCCCATTTAAAAAACCATCTAACTTCAAAAGGTCATTGACATCACTTTGACATCTCGAGCCCATCAACCAAACATCAAGAAAACAGAGACTTCCTTGAAATTTTCGTTACTGAACCTACCCAAAAACTGTCAGTGATGGGGCGAGAGGTGAACATGCATCGTCTGCTACGGTAACATAAAAATTAGGATACCTAGATTTTTCTTATAATTTATAAGTTTCTATATTCTCTGTTGACTTTTACTATTTAAGTAGATAAGTGGCAATAAGTCGCACGATGACTTGGTCCAATTAACTAGCTGAAAACAAAACAAAATGTTTATACATCAATTCTAGAAACAGCTTAGTACAGAACCGACCTTTAAAACGTCTCATTAGTCTTATTGTTTCATATATTTTTAAAAATCGAGTCAAATCACTAATTCTAACACGGCGGGAGTTTTCATAAATTCTCGTACCGAAGTTGCAGTAATTTATATACAAAGTGAATTCAGCTCTAATTGATATATAAAGTTCAAGAAAACAAAGTTTAGGTTTGACCTACATTCTCGGATTTAGGTGTATTGAATAGAGAAATAGAATCTATGTGCAAGGCGCAACCATGCAATACAACGCCTACGAATGCTTCGGAATGGGTGGAGAAATTAGAGTTTGAAAGAGCGAAACCTATAATGGTCGGACGGGATTGGAAATTGATGGAGTCGCCAGGCCCTTGGGGAAAAGCTACCGAAATGAAATTTCTCCTTTATAAGATCCGAGAGGTCCAACACGCACAAAGAAACTTGAAAGCATGAAATATTTTCAACTACGTCGGCAAGTTCTAAATCTTGTTTTTTAAAAATTTCGCTGCGTTTTGTCTAAGAATTTGAGTTATGGTTTGACTTCGACAAAATTTTCAAAATAATATCGGGAAACCATTTAATTTACTAAGCCACTTTCGTACCACCAAAACTAAAATACATCCCATATAAGAAATAAAATTCCATTCAAAATGCTAAGAAATGTTTTACTAACCTATAAATTTTCCTATCATTTTGTTGTGATTAATTTACATAAGTACAAAGCGAAACTTGTTTTAACTTTACTCCATATATCATAAAAGAAACCTAAATGTAACATAAACCAATCTAGTTTAGCTTTCATTTTTAAGTTTTGAATAAAAAGCCTTACCATTACGTCAAATAAAATTTGTACTGCACCAAAGTCACAAAACGAAGTAATTTAGAACCTGGGAATATGCTTACATTAGTTTAAAGACCTATCCAGTCTGGCACATTTTACTTGTACGCAGCTTCGATTTTCTAGTTGGCAAGATCGCGCTACTAAGTTTTCGCTACTTTGCGTCCTCGATTCCCTAAGATACAAATCTGTAGCAACGAGGCCAAAAATTTTGCGCCTATCCGAGAAAAGCGCCAATCACAGACGAGAGAAAGGATGGGGTGTGGAGAGCCTCTATTAATTTCGTTTCTGTCACTTTTTCACAATGGTGGAAGCATTGTGTCACTAGTAATAATTATGGACAACGTAGATGTCACAATGATTGCTCAAATTTGATTGGCTCACAGAATAGGAAAAGCATAATATATGCATGTATCTGAACAGTAGCGCAAATGTTTTCGTGAAGACGTGATTAGACGAAGGCGCAAAGACGCGAGCGCTAGCCCAAAGTGGACAGAGCATAAGAAACTAAAAGATGACCGTTGAAAGTTTTGCACTTGTTGTAGGCTGCACTGACCGAGGCAAACTTGTCTTCTGGGAAATTGCAGCTGAACACAACTTTGTGCTTTCCATATAAGAAGTAAATCATTCTGAAAGGACTCGAACGATTTTATGAAACTCGCATTTTTCCTTTGCTCGTGCGTCCAGGTGAGTAAGAGGGACGAACCCCTCGAAGTAAAGACTGGCGATGTCGATCGTGCTTCGCAAAGGCCAAAAGTCGGCATGAAGTTAAAGTTATATTTACTTCCCTACCTTTATACTAAAGCTTCCTTGCTTTCTAGAAGAATCCGTCGGTTCAGAATGGAATTCCTTGGGCTTATGATATAAAAGGTCGACCGGGAGAAAAGCTCAGCGTCGCGGAAGTCATTTTCTCTCAAATTGTTTATTCTATTTCGTATAAAATTTAAGAGAACACATCTGTTTAGATTTTAGAAAGCCGAAGTTATACTTTAGTACTAGAATATTTAACAATAGTAACTTTTCGAAAAATTTGCAACTAAGAACAATAAGTTAATTGATTAAGATCTTTCCATGTGCACATCAATCAACAATATTAGCTAAGGTTAATCTACTTTTAAATGGTACAATTATGTCGTTATTATAAAGGGTTAAAAGTATTCTTATATACAAAAGCATAAGTTAATAAGTATGTTCCATGAGTTTGTCAATGGTAACTGAGAGCTTGTTATGAAGTGACTTTGTTGAAACTTCATAGATCCTCCTGAAACGACCCTGTCAATGCTTAGTACAAACTAAATTGGAAGATGGACTGTAAAACCGAGTGTAGTCAATTCTCGCGTCGTTCTCGAATGTATCTTACAAACTTATGATTAAAGTAAGAATAAAACTTTTCAAAGTTGATACCACGCTGTTTTGACAAAGTCCCTGTTCTTATCCCGACATTAGAGAGATTAACCATCCCCATAACTCGTACGTTTAGCTAACTTACCTTCATGCAGTAATCTATAATCCTTTGATATTGTAGAGATCAAGTATCCTAAAACTCGTACCCATAACCAAAGAGCGGAAGATCTTAATCAACTTGCAAAAACAAAAATTAGTTAAAAAAATTCCTTCTAGTTTTATGGAACTACATCCGGATTTCGGGCGATTGGCTTATCTCTCATTAGCTGGAATATATTATCTGCTAAAGACTGGAATATTTTTTGAGCCGTGGTTTAGGGTTTCCAAATTGAATATGATTTCGAGAAAAGCCAAATAATAAGTAATAAAAAAGACAAGATAACAAGGACAAGTTTTAATCTAAATTTGCTCTGATTTTAATATTGAAACTTCATCAAATAATCATAATAAAGGCTTGCGAAAAAATGAATATTTTATCTAAAAGTGCAAGGGGTAAGCAGAATACAAGACAGACGACACGAATCACACGATCATGGGGAGGGCTGGAAATAAGACATTATAAAATTTTATTGAACAATATCCAGTGTCCTGTGCTTATTTCCGGCACTGATCATGCGGACTCAAGGCTACTAAATAATGCTGCATCTTCTACTCCTTTAGAATAATTTATTCTCTTTGCTGTAACTAACTTACCTTCGTACGGTGCATTTTAATTCCCTTGGCGTCAGAAAGATTAAGCTCTCTTTTATAAATCATCTGCTACTAATTAAGTTTTAAAAAAAAATTCATGGTCCTATACGAAAAATCTAGTTACTATGTGCCGCCGATACTAAATCAACTGATTTTCTAAAATAGATATCTCGCTCAAAGGCTGGCCTTAATATCGACCCAAAATTAAAGCCTCGTTTTACAGATGAAAGTCGAAACTTATTATCGACTTTAATTGAAACTAAGGAAATCAATAACGCCTTTCTAACTTTTCCGAAAATTAAAAAGATGAGCTTCTTCTCCAGCTCTCATGCCCTTATAATCTTTAAGGCATAGTATGTCGTATATTGAGAAAATTTTGCTACCATCATCATCGTTTGAAGGAAGAAAGAACTAAAGAACCAAAAGATATATATTGGGACTAAAACCCTAGAATTACAGCTACTTGACTACTACACAAGTTTTTTTTTAATTTTTTATTTTTAACTATTTATCGTGTGAGGAATGCTTCTAAGACTGACTGATAATCAACGCCCAGCCCAAACCGCTTGCCCTAGAAGGCTGAAAATTTGCAGAAACGTTACACATAAGTAGTAGGCGCGTTCTAAGAAAGATTTTTCCAATCCGTCGCCATCTTAAAAAATGGCGCGCAGAAATGTAAAAAATCTTCTCCATGCAACAAAATCCGCAACGCACAATATTTAGCACACTGATTTCCTTTAACCTATAGTGGTCTTTCGGGATCGATTGGTTGCCATCTTTTTAAATGGCGGCCAGAAATTTAAAAACCCTTCTTTAAACAATAATGCCCGCATGAAAAGTAATAAAAATGTCCCGAGGGGCTGACGGGCAACGCCGAGTGCCTTCGTACCTAGGGTGCTACAAAAATATTAGTCACCTGTAAAATCTACCCATTCTTTACATCATTTTGATGGAAGTTCTTATTACACGCGAGCGACGTCGAGGGTAAGAGCTAGTATAACCAATTAGTTAAATGGTTGAGAAGAAATCCAATGATTTCTGTAAGGGTTAAAGTTGAAATGAGTTCGGTAAACCAAACTTGGGTAAAATTATAAAAAGGTTTGTTTTAAAAAACAAGTTCAGAAAACCAAAATAATATTTCTCCAAGTCGAGAGACTTATTTACCAAGATATGCAATTGTTGCTCTTTTTTGATAAGTAACAAATGGGCTCCAAACGTTTTGCAGGCACTTCACTGTGTTCCCCTTTTTATTGTAAATAAACACTACCTTCTTTGCCTACCGGAGACAGACTTAAACATTAGTCAGTCATATCAATTGAAATATTCTCTACTTTTTCCGTATGTAAGAAATTTTACATTTGTGGTTGTTTTTTGCAAGGCGGCTAACGATTTGAAAAATAAATCTTAGTATTGTCACCAAAAAATCAAAACTTACACAATGAAGCACTTTCGCGTGTGATTGAGTCTCATTGAACCGAAATTTCACGCGATCGCATTTTCATTTCGCAACATAGCAATCTACCACACGTAGCCCAAAATATAAAATTTTGTAAAGAGTTTTCAGCAGTCTGTGATCAAGGTCATAAAGGTATACACATTCGGCCAATAATTAGTGTTTAATGATCGAACGCAAATAGCAAATAAATATCAACAAATGTAAAAGAAACTAGGTATGAATTTTTTGTAGCAAATAGACAAAAATCAAAATAATTGAAGAAGGGACTAAATGCATTTAGCGAGAGTTGGAATGGGCATTTTATTACAAATAAAGCAAAGGAGAATGCGAAGCTGAAATTAAAACAAGTTGGGAGACCAAAATAAACCTCTCCAAGTCGAGAAGAGGTCTATCTATCCACAGACCGAAGAGGGTTGTCTAATATTATTGAATATATATATAATTGATATAAATCATTTTAATCGTCGGTAATTTCCCTTAATTCTACTTAAGTCGTTTTAAGAAACGTTATTCCTAAAACCATTGTTGTTTGAATTCTACCGTAATTTTTGAAAATTTAGGGTATATAAGTTGATCGATTCCCTATAATGGATAAGAAACAGAGCAATTGCGTGAAGCTTTGGTGAAAGCCCTGCCATTGATAGCCTACCGTTTCTCGTAACCCTAGCCGATCGCAGCGTTCATCTTAACCCTAACGAGGATAATGGAGTAGAAGCAAAAAATTGCTTACTGCAAACTAGGTCCGGATATTGCGAACACGCTTGCTCCAATTTCCCAACTACAAACGTGGTGACAGACACACACCGCAGCAGGTCCAGTAAAATACCTCTCCGTGACGTCATCGTCACTAGGCGATGTGAAAACACGTGATTTGGTTTTAACTACTAATTAGGTACCAATTTAGCACCTTTAATTTACGTATCTCAACTAGACCTAAAACTCCATTGACTTAGAAATCAATCGACATTGCGCTACTTCGTTTCAATGCATTAACGAATCGCATAGAAAGAAGTTCTTTGAAGTTATTTTCGTTCGAGGTACACATCCAAGATGAAAGAGCTCATAGTAGTTTAGCAAAAATGAATGAACCATGACTATCATTTTAACACGAATATCATGTACATGAACTGGAAAAAATGTAATGAACAATGACTATCATTTTATCACGAAAATCATGTACGTGAACTCACATTAACTTTAATGTAAGATATGCATATAAATTGCATCTTCTAGATTGCACCTTAGAGAGCGAGGGTGAGGAGAGTTTAAAACTTATCGAGTAAAAATAGCCTCCACTCTTTGAAACCGTAATTTAATTTGTTAGGCTCTTTTCGCGATTGTCCGAAATTTTCGCCGACTCGGGATTCGTTCTAGAAGAGAGGAGCTTATGTTCCCTGCGCGACAAACGCCCCCATTTCCAATCGCCTCCCAATAATTGAGGGTTTCTAAATTTAATTAAATTACTCCCGAATATAAAGGGATTCAGGCTGATCGAATTTCTACGACTAATGTGGCACCATTGTGATACGATGAATTTTATTTTAACGTACAATTAAAGAATAATATTAACCCTGTACATTTTTAACAAATACCGCGAGGATCTTCCAATTTATAATTACCGTAAAAGTAAATTTTTTGATGCCGTTTGATTCTTTCGAAAGATCAACAACTTCAAAATAGTTTTTCTTTTCAATTCTATCTGCAAAAAAAAAAACACCATGACCGAGAATAAAATAAATGTTTTTTAAAATAATTTCATTTTTTATATGTTTTTAATGACATATAAACTAAATACATTACACTTTTGACCATAAGATACGTATGTCATAAGTATGACATAACCCATACTTAGTAAGGCTATTAGACTTACTAAAAGCTACATCGACAACCTCGCGTGAATTGACTACCCTCGGTATTGAAGTCCATCTCTCTATTTAGTCTAAACTAAGCTTTTGACAGCGTCGCCTAACGAGAATCTATGACGTTTCACTTACGTCACGTGATGACAACCTCTCAGTAGCCATGAACGTATGGTTTTACTTATAGACGTTCTTACTGTTGTTTTACTTGTAATATCGCTTGATAGATATTTTAAAGCCAAATTAAGTTACAGTTAAAAAATTTTAATCTGTACACCTTTGAACTTGATTGTCAAATTGTGTAGTCTTCAGCTTCATCGCAACCTGCACAGTATAATACACAGAACCATATTTTCAAACATTGGTAAAACCGCCTTCCTATAACATTTAACAATCCATACTGTACTAAATCTCTAAGGTCCCCATCCGGTTGCGTTTCAAGCCTTGTCTAAGCAGAAGTTAGTAAAGATCTGGAAGAGGCGTCGTGCCTAAACACGGCTTTACCACGTTCCTCTTTAAAACTTCTCTCTAACGCGATTAGCGGCTTTCATTAATCAACGCGCCCTTATTTCGCAAACTTTGTTTCCTTAGAAATAAAAAAGACTAAATCAAAAAATTCTCCAAAGGTTCTGCTTGTTTAAACCTCTACTAGTAAACAAATGCTGCTTAAAGTATTTACTCCGTTTTTCGAAATTAGAATAAACTATTTTAGCACGACGATTTAACATTTGCCTCGAACTTTATAGACAATACGGTCAGAATTGGTAATTTTTTGAAAAATCGATATTTATCTTGAAAATCCTTTATTTCATTTTCAGTCCTTGCGAAGGTAATTGCTAAAAACAATTAGAAATATGGCGCAGAAAGGATTATTAAATTGACGGCATTTGATATGCCTTAAAATTAGGTCGTCGTTATATAGGCATAAAATCTTTAAAATCTGGCCTAGTAGAGTATGAAAATGGAAATTCATCATTCTAAAGAATGATATACAGGGTGTTTCTGATAAGTCTGCCATAAATCAAGGGGCGTGTTCTTTGGGTCAAACTGAGTGGAAAGTGTCAAAGAACATGGGGTGTACAAGAATTTGCAACGAAGATATGGCCCCCCAAACATTGGCCCCTAAAACAAGAAAATATTCGAAAATGTAGACTAAAACAAATTCAGCCTTATCAACTTGTTTAGAAATAATGAGACAATTTCAATAGTTTCCCTCTAACATCGTTATTGAACTTTCACCTGGCAGAAGTGTATTAAATGAGTAGAAGTATGCCTACTCTAGTAAAGTAAATTCAAAGTATCATGGTACCTTTCGGTTGGTATTACTTTTATTCTTAACAAGTTAACATGGACGTTACAGGTATTGTTCAAAATGTCCACCAACGGCGTTAAGACAAACATGAACCCGTCCTTCGAAAGATTCTTGGACATGTTGGAAGATTCACTATAAGAATTAATTCAAATCGAGATTATTTCACTCAGATTTTAAAATTCTCCGTTTTCGATGAAGGTTATTGAGGTTATCGACTTTTTGCAATTAACAGTGACTGTGCGTAGAGGAAGGAAGTTCAAACCTCTGTACTGTAGACCTTGGTAATAAACGCGAGTATTTTATATCAAAAACGAAATACCAGGCTTCTCCCTTTCAACGCTTTTAATGGACCTTTTTCTTTTTTATTTGCTAGCGTTACTATTTAAGTAGATCTGTATGGGCTTAAGATTAAAATTCATTGATGATATATAGAAGCAATGAAAAATTCATTGGTTATATAAAAGCAATGAAAAATCCTCTGATTATACGGTATCGCTGGGATGTATAAAATATAGAAGATCAATTTAAGGATTAAAAGAAAAGTCGCTTATAATAGGCGATAATATAAAGTACTATCCACCAGGGGCACTCTCATAGACGTGGAAGGGAGAAATGCCTTAAACTCTGCTTTTCCCCCGTTCCACATTAACAACACGGAGTAGACATTATCGGCTATTGACCGGGACTATTGAAAACGTGTATAATTATTGTCACCAAACGCGTCCACGATTTTTGGAGTCCACTTACCTATTTTTGGATTTTTGTTTTATTTTGCTAAGGTTAATTGAAGAAATGCTTTGGAATTTCAATTTCTAGGCATTAGTAAGGACTTTACGGAATTTAATTACGATAAGGTTAACTGAATGACTGGTTAGAAATTCAAATATCTTGAGAAGGTTGATTTACTAAGCAAATTGAATTTATTTTATACGACCGGGGCTTCGTAACTTTGAGTATGAAGTAAATAGTCCTTCGTTCATAAGTCTAGGGCAGTTTCATAACTTCAACGGGACTATGAAACAAATCGAAAAGTATTTTTTTTATTTAATAAAAATTAATCAAAGAGCAAAATTATGTATGTAATAGTAAAGCAAATATAATTATGTTATAGAGCTTAGATTCTGAAAAGTTTAAAAAATCATATTTTTAAAATTGATGGTGAAGGACAAGCGTCTACTATTTCCTAGTTCGTGTAGAATGTATTGCCGTCTATTAACAAGTTACTAAATATCAAATTACTCGTGATGTTAATTTATAGTAATCGCATCCTATTTAGAGTTTCTGAATGAATGCCTAGTATCATTGTATATGCTTGATCGAAAACTTGGCTATAAACTAAAATAGCATTTTATACATTAGCGTGACTTGAAAAAAAGCAGCAAGCTGAATACAAAATAATGAACACAAGTTATATACTTGAGCTAAAACCTCGATATGCTATAAACTGTGAATATATTTAAACAACAATTGTGAGATTCTTAAAAATGCATCGTTACAGGTTACACGGCATCAGAAGAACTAGCCAGACGCATCTATCAGACTGCTTAAACATCGACTCAAATCTATTCATTTTCATAGACGGTAGATAATTTTAGTTATACAGGGTGTTTCTGATAAGTCTGCCATAAATCAAGGGGCGTGTTCTTTGGGTCAAACTGAGTGGAAAGTGTCAAAGAACATGGGGTGTACAAGAATTTGCAACGAAGATATGGCCCCCCAAACATTGGCCCCTAAAACAAGAAAATATTCGAAAATGTAGACTAAAACAAATTCAGCCTTATCAACTTGTTTAGAAATAATGAGACAATTTCAATAGTTTCCCTCTAACATCGTTATTGAACTTTCACCTGGCAGAAGTGTATTAAATGAGTAGAAGTATGCCTACTCTAGTAAAGTAAATTCAAAGTATCATGGTACCTTTCGGTTGGTATTACTTTTATTCTTAACAAGTTAACATGGACGTTACAGGTATTGTTCAAAATGTCCACCAACGGCGTTAAGACAAACATGAACCCGTCTTTCGAAAGATTCTTGGACATGTTGGAAGATTCCTGGCATGTTCCTGATTGTTTGACAACCTTCAATAATTCGTCTTCGCAAGTCTTCCTCATCACGGACTTCATTCTTGTACACGATGTCTTTGAGATGACCCCAAAGATAGAAATCGCACGGATTTAAATCCGGAGATCTGGCTGGCCACGCAACTGGTCCTCCACGCCCAATCCACCTCAAATTAAACGTAGCATTAAGATGTTCTCTAACTGCACGGCTGAAATGTGGGGGTGCCCCGTCGTGCATGAACCACATGTCACGAAGTAATGCTAACGGTATGTCCTCGAGTAGTTCAGGTAAAGTGTCTCTTAAGAACGTGAGATATGCTTCACCATTTAGTCTGGGTGGAAGAAAATGCGGACCTAGTAAATGATTACCGACAATGCCGCACCATACGTTTAAAGAAAATTGCTGTTGGTGACTTCTAACACTAGTTGCGTGTGGGTTTAATTGGCGCCATTCGTGGTGGTTGTGATAGTTCAGAATTCCATCCCGGGAAAATTGTGCCTCGTCGGTTACTAAAAGGACCCGTGGAAATTGATTGTCCTCTACTCTGGCCAAAAACCACTCGCAAAAGTCGATGCGTCTTGGATAATCTGCCGGGTTAAGAGCTTGCACCTTTTAATTCAAGGACTTCATTCTTGTACACGATGTCAAAAAAATCTTTGAGATGACCCCAAAGACTTTTTAGCAAACCACCGTTTATTGTTTACGTTTGTGAATAAAAAAACAATGCTGACAGTCATGACGCAAACGTAAAAACTAAACGGTGGTTTGCTATAAAGTAACGCGATGTTGTTGATAACGTCACAGTATCACTTCGAACGAACGTGTGGTAGTACAGTATGGCGTATACCAATGCAGAATATGCAGACATGCATCTCATGTATGGACTGGCGCAGGGCAATTCAGTGGAAGCACAGCGGCGATACCAGGAACAATTTCCGCAACGACGCATACCAAATCGTCGTACGTTCGAGGCTGTTGACAGGCGCTTGAGGGACATCGGACAAGTACAACCCAACTACGTTCGAGAGCGAGACATTCCAGAAGACATGGAGGAAATCGAGGAAGACGTCCTTGCCATGTTCGATGAGGACCCCTCGACAAGTACCAGACAAGTTGGACGACAATTACATGTTAATCACGTTTTGGTCTGGCGAATTCTCCGCGGACATCAGTTTCACCCGTATCATATTCAAAAGGTGCAAGCTCTTAACCCGGCAGATTATCCAAGACGCATCGACTTTTGCGAGTGGTTTTTGGCCAGAGTAGAGGACAATCAATTTCCACGGGTCCTTTTAGTAACCGACGAGGCACATTTTTCCCGGGATGGAATTCTGAACTATCACAACCACCACGAATGGCGCCAATTAAACCCACACGCAACTAGTGTTAGAAGTCACCAACAGCAATTTTCTTTAAACGTATGGTGCGGCATTGTCGGTAATCATTTACTAGGTCCGCATTTTCTTCCACCCAGACTAAATGGTGAAGCATATCTCACGTTCTTAAGAGACACTTTACCTGAACTACTCGAGGACATACCGTTAGCATTACTTCGTGACATGTGGTTCATGCACGACGGGGCACCCCCACATTTCAGCCGTGCAGTTAGAGAACATCTTAATGCTACGTTTAATTTGAGGTGGATTGGGCGTGGAGGACTAGTTGCGTGGCCAGCCAGATCTCCGGATTTAAATCCGTGCGATTTCTATCTTTGGGGTCATCTCAAAGACATCGTGTACAAGAATGAAGTCCGTGATGAGGAAGACTTGCGAAGACGAATTATTGAAGGTTGTCAAACAATCAGGAACATGCCAGGAATCTTCCAACATGTCCAAGAATCTTTCGAAAGACGGGTTCATGTTTGTCTTAACGCCGTTGGTGGACATTTTGAACAATACCTGTAACGTCCATGTTAACTTGTTAAGAATAAAAGTAATACCAACCGAAAGGTACCATGATACTTTGAATTTACTTTACTAGAGTAGGCATACTTCTACTCATTTAATACACTTCTGCCAGGTGAAAGTTCAATAACGATGTTAGAGGGAAACTATTGAAATTGTCTCATTATTTCTAAACAAGTTGATAAGGCTGAATTTGTTTTAGTCTACATTTTCGAATATTTTCTTGTTTTAGGGGCCAATGTTTGGGGGGCCATATCTTCGTTGCAAATTCTTGTACACCCCATGTTCTTTGACACTTTCCACTCAGTTTGACCCAAAGAACACGCCCCTTGATTTATGGCAGACTTATCAGAAACACCCTGTATAACTAAAATTATCTACCGTCTATGAAAATGAATAGATTTGAGTCGATGTTTAAGCAGTCTGATAGATGCGTCTGGCTAGTTCTTCTGATGCCGTGTAACCTGTAACGATGCATTTTTAAGAATCTCACAATTGTTGTTTAAATATATTCACAGTTTATAGCATATCGAGGTTTTAGCTCAAGTATATAACTTGTTTTATAACTTGTGTTCATTATTTTGTATTCAGCTTGCTGCTTTTTTTCAAGTCACGCTAATGTATAAAATGCTATTTTAGTTTATAGCCAAGTTTTCGATCAAGCATAAACAATGATACTAGGCATTCATTCAGAAACTCTAAATAGGATGCGATTACTATAAATTAACATCACGAGTAATTTGATATTTAGTAACTTGTTAATAGACGGCAATACATTCTACACGAACTAGGAAATAGTAGACGCTTGTCCTTCACCATCAATTTTAAAAATATGATTTTTTAAACTTTTCAGAATCTAAGCTCTATAACATAATTATATTTGCTTTACTATTACATACATAATTTTGCTCTTTGATTAATTTTTATTAAATAAAAAAAATACTTTTCGATTTGTTTCATAGTCCCGTTGAAGTTATGAAACTGCCCTAGACTTATGAACGAAGGACTATTTACTTCATACTCAAAGTTACGAAGCCCCGGTCGTATAAAATAAATTCAATTTGCTTAGTAAATCAACCTTCTCAAGATATTTGAATTTCTAACCAGTCATTCAGTTAACCTTATCGTAATTAAATTCCGTAAAGTCCTTACTAATGCCTAGAAATTGAAATTCCAAAGCATTTCTTCAATTAACCTTAGCAAAATAAAACAAAAATCCAAAAATAGGTAAGTGGACTCCAAAAATCGTGGACGCGATTGGTGACAATAATTATACACGTTTTCAATAGTCCCGGTCAATAGCCGATAATGTCTACTCCGTGTTGTTAATGTGGAACGGGGGAAAAGCAGAGTTTAAGGCATTTCTCCCTTCCACGTCTATGAGAGTGCCCCTGGTGGATAGTACTTTATATTATCGCCTATTATAAGCGACTTTTCTTTTAATCCTTAAATTGATCTTCTATATTTTATACATCCCAGCGATACCGTATAATCAGAGGATTTTTCATTGCTTTTATATAACCAATGAATTTTTCATTGCTTTTATATAACATCAATGAATTTTAATCTTAAGCCCATACAGATCTACTTAAATAGTAACGCTAGCAAAAAAAAAAGAAAAAGGTCCATTAAAAGCGTTGAAAGGGAGAAGCCTGGTATTTCGTTTTTGATATAAAATACTCGCGTTTATTACCAAGGTCTACAGTACAGAGGTTTGAACTTCCTTCCTCTACGCACAGTCACTGTTAATTGCAAAAAGTCGATAACCTCAATAACCTTCATCGAAAACGGAGAATTTTAAAATCTGAGTGAAATAATCTCGATTTGAATTAATTCTTATAGTGAACCATTAATTTTTGACGCCTCATGGCTATTTTGTGGGGGCGGAGAAAGACTATATGATCAGCCCTGAATTGCCCGCAGAAGGCACGTGATAAGGTCCCCTGATTGTTTAACATATACATGGGGTCGTAAAAGAATTCAGTCACCTCCTCTAAATGTTTATGCCTATAAGTCTAATTCTGATTATCATCCCATGAGATCCACTGTCTTGGATTTTGTTTTAGGAGCCATGGTTTTCCTCTTTGTAAATTGAGTTTAAGACCTATCGTATCTTTCGTCAAATTGAAACCAATTCTTCTATTCGTTTAACGATTAGACTAAATTTATTTTTTAATTTAAAAAAATATTGTCTGTAATCAGCGATTCATAGACTATCATATAACCTTTATTACGAATAAGGGCAAAATGTACAGGAGTTCATAATAGAACGATGTTATCGCCCCCAAAAACCACTTGTGATGAGACTCTTTCAAGGTCTTTTAATGTACTGTTTTAAAACATCAAAATAACGGTTTAGTGGAAAACGTTGTAAGGATTTGTTACATAACCGGTTAAGCCACGGCGACTAGTCAGTCTCTAAAACAATTTGCTCGGAGTTAAGGTTATTCATTTTCATATGGGTTCCTTCATATTGGATGACTTTTGTAAATCACCATTTTGGGTATGATACGTTTTTATTACTACACAAAGAATCTGATTATATTAATTGATGGCGTACGGTTTTAATTATGAAGTCTGTAATTATTTTGTAAAGGACGCAAATTTGACTTGGTACACGGATGATCCGGACTTGACTCCGTGTTTTCAAAAGACCATTCTGGTCTGGGTGCCATGCGCGATACTCTGGTTGTTCCTTCCGTTGGAAGTTGTGCTGATCGCCAAGTCGGTACGGCGAAGCGTCCATTGTTCTCATCTCTGCATTACGAAAAGTGTAAGTCCTTATTGAGCGAGGATCATCGTTGTACGACACAAAATGCGTTGCACAGGATTCTTCCATCTGATTATGCCTCCTACGGGGAATTAATTTAAAGCCAAATGTTCGAAAAGTTCCTAAAACTTCGTAAAACACTAATTTTCCTTTGTGTTTTTAGCTCTTGGTTTTGTTACTGGCCGCAATTAGCGTCTTAAAATTTGGTAAACAAATATACTACGGCGATTTTCAAGTCGTAGACAATTTGGCGGTTGTCCTTCAATTTGGAACCTATGTAAGACAATTTAAAAAAATCCAAAACTTTTTAATGAAATAAAATGCACTCGCGTGTTGCAGATCTTGGCCTTATTCCTTATAATTTACGGCAGAGGGAGTGGCACGGTGCTGTCCGCAATATTGACAATGTTTTGGTTCCTCTTAACACTAACGCAAACTATCACACTGAGATCCATTATCATGAAATACTATTTACAAGTAAGCGCAGGTTTATTTTACATTTTATAATATTAATTTTACGGCAAAATATAAACGTGAAATATTTCAGAATGACAGACAGGACTTTTTCGGGTTGGTAATTGAGTCGGTAATTTACCCTTTAGTAGTAGTTACCCTAGTCTTACACACACTGAGTGATGTCTCTCCGCACTACGAAAAACATAACTTCGCAATCGAAGTCAAAATGGTAACGCTTGCCGTTCTCGATTTAGCTCTCAGTTAAGTTTTATTGTCATACTTACGGAGCTAAAAGGAATCATTGTGCCCCCATATCTCCCACGGTTTTGTGGGTTAGTCAGGACTCATAATTCTGACGTCTCTCTAACTGTGGTAATTTCTGGGTTAGTAGTAATGCGATGTCGGGTGCGCACGCAAAGTTAAACGTGCAGCGAGATGGATTGTTCGGCAGGTGAAATTGTTCATGCATAATGATAGTCTAGTTTTTCCCACAAAATCCGCTTAGACACGATGAGAAAGTGACTATACAATGATTCCTGCATGATGTATGTATGTACGCCTTCAAGGCTCGTTTACATGTGCGCGAGAAATGGAAAAAGTCGAAGCATAAAGCTGAGAGATGAGGCCTATTGGGGTTTGAGTTCCCTAGGCGTACCGTTTACGAACAAGCGAGAACTTTTCAAGTCGGGCTTGTTGCTCATAGATAAAGCGGGTGTTCCGAATAAGCTCCGATCTGCCGTGATAGATTTTTCAGCTCATGTTTGCTTGTCGCAAAGAGTCACGTGATTTTCCAAGCCAATAATATCCAAGGACTATCGTTAGATATTTTTGCGTTTGTTTATCTCGCGAAATAGGCCTAGGCACCACCATTGAGAATGTCTTTAAAAGAACAAGATAAAATTTTTGAAATACGTGTAATCACATTGCCTCATTCTTTCAAGCTCGATAATTAAATGAAAATTATTCTCAAGCTCAAGTAGAGAAAATATACGCACCTTGACAAATTATATCAAGTAACGTTCCAAAAGGCGAAAATAGCCTTCTCTGTTTCTATTTCTCCTTATAGGATGTACCCACCAACGACGTTCCGTTCTAATTTTATGTTGTTTCTTTGTTATAAATGTCGAATGTTTTTCGAAAGCAATAGTTTCTTTTTAAGTAGAAGTAAACTAACGACAGTCGACACCATTTTAGTTGTTTACTTCCGACCGAAAGGAAACTCTGCAATCTAGGCTCATGCTACCGCCCAGCTCGTATGTAAACGAAGGAGCGGGTGGAGCAGCGGGAACAAACGCTTTTGGCAGACGCGATTTTTAGGTGCGAGTAAAATATTCGACTTTCAACTTCTACTCTCAGCTTTAAGTAGGACCGTTCGCAAAGGCGCTTATAGCTCAAGCTGATTGCTGAGTGAATATGCGGAGTTCGCTCTCGGCGTCTTCCATGACTGTTCTCAAAAGAGCTTAGGCGGGTTTCATAAGAGCGTACGCTGGTAGCAGAGGCTGATTGTCGAAGTCAGCCTCGATCTATCGCTGCAAGATATATAGCTGATCAGCATTATTTTTTTTTCGTTTGCTAAAACCCACAGAAGCAATACCCATATTTATATTTCTGAAACTGTCCTATATTATCCTATAATTTCACAAAAGGTCCTAAATATCCGATACTTTTGACTATGTCGAAATTTTCCTATGGCTTAGCATCAAATTCATCAATATTTTGCTCTTTTATCGCGATCCCATTTGACTAGACACCAAAATTGCGGAGCTTTCTTTGCTTGCTCAGATTTTTTTTTAATTATATTTTAATTAAGTTCCTCTTTTCAAAGTATAGTATTTTTACCTCTCCGTGTGACGTAGTCCAGGAGAGGTTCTGTAACGGCCGTGTCTGTCTGTCTGTGTGTGTGTGTGTCTGTCTGTCTGTCTGTCTGTCTGTCCGTTGTTACACCCACGTGACCGCGTTCGTAGTTTGCGTATCGGAGCAAACGTGTTCCCAATTTCCGGACCGCATTGACAGTTCACAGAAATTTGGAAAATTGTATTTCTCTCCGTTGGCTACTCTATACTTGAGTTCTCACACCACCATGTTTGGTCTTCGTCCATCCCATATGAACACCAGTCTGGTACTTTTCTGGCTTCCACCACCACCATCTTCTATTCTTTGTCAATCCCACATTGACACCAGTCTGCACTTACACTGGCTTCTAACACCACCATCCACTGGTCTTCCGTCTATTCCACATAGACACCAATCTGTATCATTGGCTTCTACTCCATTATCATCGTTTGGTTTTAGGATATACGCGGCGATCAGCTAGGGTTACGAGAAACGTCTAGCCGCTCCCTAAGGTAGGATCGCTACCAAAGGTTTTCGCAATATCGCTTTTTCCTTACTATTATAATGGAAACGAATCGTATATATACCCCAAAATTTGAAGAAAGCGGGAAGAGGGGTACCCTTCACTTTAAACGTCAATATTAGCAAAGTTTGAGAAGATAATAGGTATAACTTTATTTTAAACGATTTAACTATTATTAATGTTAATTATTGAAGATTAAAATAATTAAAAATAATTATATTTATTTAAATATTAAAGATAAACCTCTCGTGCAAAGAGAGAGATTAAATCATTGTCTCCTATATCTACCAAGGCCCGTGCATGCGATATATTTCCTTCATTGCCTCCTATAATCAAGGCCCGTGCATTGTGATATATTTCATTCATTGCATAAACATAAGCGAGATTGTTTTGGGAAAAAAATACTGCTTCCACTAATGGGTTTATACTCCTTGTTACTGTTGTATAGAGTAATCATGAGAAAAGCTTTAAAAATTACGAGAGGACAGACCTTTTTTATCCTCATTCAAAAATATTTTTTGGTGCTAGAAAGCTTTAAAAAATCCAAACGGTTAGGCATTGGTAAAAAAGACAAATGATATTTTTCAAATCTAATGAGATAACGCCCACCTAGTTGAAAATTGCCGTTTTTTATCCGCGGGAGCCATTCTTAATGAGAATTTCGATGCTAGTAGGCTGTCAATTAAACTACCGGTATATTATTGTTGTTGGAAATTGGATATTAAGTCAAATTAAGTGGTTGTAAAGAGCCAGCAGGTTTTTGCCACTTCTTTTTGTGAGTATTTGATTTTTATATGTAAAATGGAGGAAGATAATGTTGAGAGTAAGTATGAAATGCGGAAGCGCAAAGCGCGGGAAAGGATGAGGGCAAAAAGGTCGACGTTTTCATTGGATACTTAAGGTTATATAATCTTCTCGACACGGAGAGGTAATATTTTGGTTTTCCCGACTTGTTTATTATGAGATTTTTCCACAAAATTTACCCCAAATAATACAATACATTAGCAGTTTTGTTCCAATAATTGCCTATAAAAACACAGTTTTTGTCGTATAAAATCCTATTTTTTCATGTAAGGAATTAAAAAGTTATAGCTGCGCTCCCTGTGTTCGTCCTCTATTTTCTTGACGCCAGTGATTCGATTCAAGAATCAGCGCGACCAAACTACTATTTATGTGAACGAATTCGCGGAAGCTGAAGCTGACGCCGTAAAGCAGACGCTTATTGAGTAAATTGGAAGCGGGAACTGCATTCTGTTCTATCAGCAATCAGCTTGAGCTAAAAGCACCTTTGCGAACGGGCCTTTTAATTCTCGCTCACATGTAAACGAGCCTTATGGAACATATGAACTTTATTTTTCTATAAAAATTCCTTGACAAAAAGATTATTTTCATACATAAAGAAATCAAGGGAAGATGATGCATCGTTTTGTTCACGCATAGTTCATTCATGGCTTACCAGGTAAATCTGATCCCTTTCACGCGTTCTCGTGTATTGCGATTACTTGAAGTTTTTATGGAGCAGCTAATTGTATTCTAATTCTAACTTTCACACTTTTCATTTAAATTTTAAACGAATTGTAGCGCCCTGTGGAAAGGCTGGAAGAAAAACCTGGAGCCATCGGACGTGTACGACTTGAATGACGCGGAGCGAGCGCTAACTGTCTCGCGCATTTTCGAAAAACACTGGAAGCCCCAAGCTGAGACTATATTTGATGGCGATGAAATTGAAAGCTTTTCGGAAAAACGAAATAGAACCAAATATCAAAGACAGTCAATCACTTGGCCCTTGTTGAGGACAGTCGGGCCTTGCTTAATTGCTGGAGTGGTCTTTCAATTTCTGTCCGATGTAGTGTCTATCGGTCCTGCTCTTTTTACAGGGTAAATAATATCACTTCAAAGGGACTGTTAAAAGGTCGGCGGACCGTTGAATTCTTTTTTAAAGACTCGATAATGACGTCACAATCCCTCGGGGGTGAGCAAACAAAGGTCTTCATTTCTTTCCCGGAAAATAGTTCTGAAGGAGGGTGATATGGAAAATCAAGTCATTCTTCTACTTATTATAAATCCAACCTGCATAGTGAAACATCCAAGAACTAACACCGAATTATTTTAAAACTAGAATTTGTTCGAAGTCTCAGGGATAATTATAAATAAGTGCCTCCGAGCAATCGCGTTTTGTTGACAAAATTCTCGTGGTACACTCAGTATCGAAAGAAATTTATTGCTCCCGATGTGACAATCATGGCAAAGAAACTTGGAGCATGCCACGAGAATTTTGTCAACAGAAAGGCTGAGCGTTATGCCATTGGCGGAGGTACTTATTTGAAATGATCCATGAAATTTCAAACTTATTGTTATTTTAAAATAATTCGTTGTTATTGCTTGGATGTTTCACTTCGCAGGATTTGGAAATTTGTCTAATAATTAATAGAAGAATTGATAAAAAAAATCACTTGATTTTCCTTTTCACCCTTCATTTAAGGCATTTTCCAATATTTGTGTTATTCAGTCCTTATCAGGCAGGTGATAAAATTTGGGCAATCGCAGCGCCTTTGCTATTGCTACGGTTGACGGGTCTCGGACACTCGGAAGTGGGGACTGGGGAAACGCTGGAGCAGGACGGTTCACAACCAATCACAAGAGAGATTAACCGGATGTAAGGGACAGCTTTACAACCATGAAATAATAGGGAGTCAGCACTTATAGACTAAAAAAAATTCGGCCTACGTCATAGTTTAAGAGTACGCTAGCGCCATCTCTTAAAGCAGTGCTACAAATTTGCCGAAATTTGAATTTCTTTTGAGCCGCCATCTTTGTGGAGCGGCGTGATCATATTGGAGGTCGCTACTTTGAATGCAAAGTCGGGCTAGTTAAGCTATTATGAGAGTTTAAATGAAGAAGTTAAGAAAAGATACAGAGAAAAGATAAATTTTATTAAGAAAATTGGCCCTTCTTAAGAAAAAAGATTTTACTTATTTGAATGGTCAAAATAGTGCAGAAAAATCGTTCGCGCTGAGAAATGTAAAACGAAGGTCACTCGATCAAAGAAAGCCAAAAGCACTTAAATGTTAATTTGAAATTAATTTTTGGGCCAAGTCAATTTTTAATTTTTTGTTTACTACTTCAAGTCAATTTTTAATGTTTTGTTTACTACTTCAAGTCAATTTTTAATTTTTTGTTTACTACTTCAAGTCAATTTTTAATTTTTTGTTTACTACTTCAAGTCAATTTTTAATTTTTTGTTTACTACTTCAAGTCAATTTTTAATTTTTGGGCCAAGTCAAGTCAATTTTTTGTTTACTATTTATTGTTGATTAAATACAAAAAAGTCCGACCCCTCGGCAGAAAGACACCCAAGTGAGTGAAAATGACCAAATCAAGTTATTTAAAAGGGTCAGGTAGGAAGAAATGTTTTTCAGAGATGACAGATTTTCAAAACTCTCTTTTATAATGAAAAATATTTTAAAGGTCTGTGCTATAATTCGGTTCAATCTGTGGGCTTCGATATTTAAATGAAAAGTCTGAGGCGACATTCAATTGTGCTATTTTTGAGTGCAGTTCAGAATGCAAAGTAATTGTTATCATTTAATATAAAAACCTTAGAAAATCGTATAAATTCAATTATGTGAGAACTAAAGATAAAAAACTTTTGAGCGAGCGGAGCGAGGTCCGCGATTTTTTTATCTGACCAAACGTGATAGCACTAATTCTAAAACGTCATGCAGCTGGGATTATAACTAATTACTTTGAAATCTTGAAAATATAGGACTTTATTGGACGATTTGAAAAATTATAGGACATTTTATATGGGACAATCAGTCTGTAAGCATGCTGTAAGCACAATTTCAAAAGGGCCCCAAGAATTAAGTCTGGATTCGTTTCATCATATAGCTGGGAAGGTGCGCCTAAATTAAAAATTTAAATGATTTACCCACATAATATTAATTAAGATTCAAATTAGACAAAGTTTTCAAACCAGAGAGGAAATGTTTAGCACAAACTCTTGAATGTTTCGATATTGAATCGGGTCCAAGGCTTAGCTTTTTCAGCCACAGATGACGCCGTTTCAAGGATAATTCTTTGATATTTTCACCTTGGTTAGTTATCACACATGGTATGCTGAAGAAACTTAGTTTCTCTTTCGTGCTAATACTTGTAAAACTTTTTAAACAACACGTCCTAACCATTTTAACGCGAGTAACTCGGATTTCTCCCCAGTTAACAAATAGCTTCGCTCCGCAATCATGGCGGACCTCGTAAAGGATAAAAATGAAAAATAAAATCTACTAGATGGCACTTTCATTCGCCCCGCGATATTTAATTTTCAAAAATTATGACGTCACGACCGAGCTTGTGCTGACTCCCTATACCTCTTGACGCGTTTTACATCAGGTGCTGACGTTAGTGATTGGGAGGGGGGGGTTGCCTTTTTCAAAAAGAAAAAAAATTCAACGGTCCGAAGACCACTTTACAAACCCTTTAAAACTGATTCTAACAGATGTTGATGTTGCAAGTGGCTGGCCACGCTGCAATGTTTAAAGTAAATTTTGGAACCGACTCAACCAAGTTAACCAGGTTGCAAACTTTTGTCTACAGTTCCATTATAGATTACTCGACTGTTGTATATATAGAAATAGATCATATGAGATTGTCTAGATGGCGTAACTGGATATTAGTTATAACTTATACCGCTAGGTGGCTAGGGGCTTCCTAAGCAAGAAAGGACGGAACGGGCACTTAGTTTGTGACTACCTCACTGAGAGGTTAGATTTTAATTATGTAATAAAACTCTTTTAAATTAAACTAAGTCTATTTATTGTATCCACCACAACATGGTGATAGAGGTGGGATATTATTAATAACGTGAAAGTAACTTCAAAAAATTCTACGATCCTACGCTCATCATGGCGTCCTTCAAAGTCCCACCTGAGTTTGAACCCGGCTCTGATCCAGCTACATCATGGGCTGAATATAAGGAGAGTTTTCTTATTTACGTCGCTGCAACTAAACTACACGCTGAAACTATAGCAACACAACGAGCGACTTTTCTACATATTGTGGGCCTTCCTGGACGTCGGCTATACAATACTCTACCAATTAACGAACAAGACGACGCTCGCACATTAGCGGTAATTATCAAAGCTTTTGACGATTATTACCAACCTTATAAGAACCTGACATATCTCCGTTACAACTTTCTACAAACTAAACAAGTTCCCAATCAATCTATCGATCAATTCGTCACTGATTTAAGGACCAAGGCCCAAGGCTGCGAATTTTTAACTTTAACGGATTCATTAATAGCTACGCAAATAGTATGTGGCATTAGAAACGAGAAGCTTCGCAAAGATTTATTAGCTACCCCTAATCTCACTTTGGATACTGCCGTGAAATTATGTCAAGCCGAGGAAATAGCAACACGCCATGCACAAGTCATGAGTCAAAACGGTGGCCATAATGGTCCAGAAACAGCTGATGCCAACATTATGCAATCACTTCATGCAATACAACGGCAACGCCGTCTACCGACAACTAACGCTATACAGCGCCACTCTAGATATACATCGAATGACCAAGGCCCACCGCCATATGCACGTACCTATCATCCAGCTACACGGCAAGGACCACTGAGGCGGACAGCACCTTTCTCTAATCACCAATCATCTAGTTCAACCTGTCCAAATTGTGGTCGACCACACCATCGTACTGCCCCTTGTCCGGCTAGACAATCGACTTGTTTGTCTTGCCACCGTTCTGGTCATTGGGCAATAGTTTGCCGTTCCCGATCCAATATTGCCGAACTTACTGCACAACTACGCGACCTTGCACCCGATGAACAGGAAGATTTTGCCGACGATTTCCGTCAAGTTTGTTATTGCCTAACTCTACATCAAGAATTGGATAGTATCGATACGTATTCTACACTCCCCGCTAGTGATGATATGATCCATGATCAACTATTGCTCTGTGATTTACCGCTTGTATTTAAAATTGACACGGGCTCGCAAGTGAATATTATATCTCAGAAGATCTATGATTCATTACCTCATGCTACCCGTCCACTTTTGCGACAGCCTATTTATAAAATAACGGCCTATTCCGGACATCAAGTACCCATTCTTGGTATGATGGATGCCAGTTGTTCTTCGTCTATAGCTCTCGGTCAATTTACATTCTACGTAACTACTCAAGATCGAACTCCTATCCTTGGTGCGGCAGCTGCTCAACAACTTGGCATAATTGAACATCATCAGTTCCCTCCACCTCAAACCCAAGTGAAATCTGTCTCAACACTTACGCCAACCCCACATACCGCGGTCCAGCATACCGTAGAAGAAATAGCCCAGCAATATCATACACTTTTTGACAAAGTGGGCAAACTACCGGGAATACACGACATTAAATTAAAACCTTATCCGACTCCATCGATTAGCGCCGCTCACAAGATACCTCACGCCTTACGCGAACCTGTGCGTCAAGAGCTCGATCGAATGTTGAAACTAGCTATTATCACTCCGGTATCGGGACCTTCTGAATGGGTTCATCCCATGGTGGTGACCCCAAAGCCGAGACAAGCCCATGAACCCATTGCTGTGCGTATATGTATGGATCCAAGAAAATTAAATTCTTCAATTAAACGAGAGCCGTTCCCTTTACCTACGACGCAGGAGATCTTCGCCTCATTATCCGGGAAGACCGTGTTTACCGTACTAGACGTTCAAAGTGCCTTTTGGCATATTCAACTATCGGAAGCCAGCTCTCATTTATGCACTTTTGCTACTCCTTATGGGCGTTTCCGATATTTACGTTACCCCAATGGATTGGTCACGGGCTCCGAGGTTTGTCAACGAACTTTACGAACTATATTTCCAATCGAAGAATTTCCACAAGTACAAATTTCGACTGACGATTTTCTAATATCCGACGTAGATCTCCCTACTCATAAAATATCGTTAATTAAGGTATTTCAACGAGCCCTTGAAAACAACCTATGTTTTGGTACGAGAAAAATGTCACTGGCAGTCAATCGGGCAACCTACTTGGGCCATATTGTTACCTCTGATGGTGTTGAAGTCGATCCCGCAAAAGTGGAAGCTATTTGTTCTCTACCACCTCCGAAGGATAAAAAAGCTCTTCAGAGCTTCCTGGGAATGATAAATTATATCACAAGATTTCTACCAGGAGTCAATGATGATACCGTTCCCCTTCGCCTCTTGCTTAAGAAAGATGTCATATATCAATGGGAAGAGGAACATCAGCAACATTTCGACTCTCTTAAACGACTCGCTTCATCAGCTCCAGTCCTTGCCTATTTTGACTCATCTAAACCAATAACATTATCCGTTGACGCTAGCCTAACGGGACTGGGTGCAGTCTTATTACAAGAAGGGAAACCAGTAGAATATGCTTCTACCACCTTAACTCCGACTCAATCTCGTTATTCGCAAATAGAAAAAGAATTACTAGCCATTGTATTTGCCTGTGAACATTTCAATTACTATGTAGCTTGCACTAAATTTACTGTACAAACTGATCACAACCCACTCTTGGCTATTCTCAAAAAACCCATTCATCTCCTTACTCCTAGACTTCAGAGATTGACAATGCGTCTCTTCCGGTACCAGATGGAACTTGTATATGTACCCGGATCTCAGCTGTACATTGCTGACATGCTCTCTAGATCGCCACAACCTCATACATTAGTTAATACTGATCTCTTGGAGGGCCCTTCAGCAACAGTTTACGCCCTTTCGACACTGTTGCCCAAGCAACAAGACCACTTCCGAACTGCCACGGCGAACGATCCAGACTTGAAAGAAATTATGACTTTTATTCACACCTCCTGGCCTAAAACATCGAAACAACTCTCAACACAACTGAAGCATTATTGGCCTTTCCAAGACGAGTTGCATATTGACCAGGATTTAATCTACAAAGGTCACACCTTGGTGGTGCCACAAGAACTACGATCAGAAGTTATTCGAGAAGTCCACGGCGCTCACCAAGGAATTAACGCTTGCGTTGCGGTTGCTAAATTGAATTATTTTTGGCCGGGAATGCACACTGATATAACAACATATATACAAGCTTGCGATGTTTGCGGTACTAAAGGTGCAGCCAATCGCGCCATGCCTATGACACCGTACCCAATTCCGTCACTACCCTGGGAAATGGTTGCAACAGACTTATTTCATGTCAATTCCAGTACATATATCATACTCGCCGATTATTATTCTAAATTTGTGGAGGTCAAGGAATTAACTCAAAGCACATCCAACCACGTTATAAACTTTCTAAATCAAGTATTCGCACGACATGGTGCACCCCAACGGCTTGTGTCCGATAACGGTCCACCTTATAATTCGGCTCAATTTAAACACTTTTTGGAGCAATGGGGAACCATTCACATAACTTCATCACCACACTATCCTCAATCAAATGGGTTTGTTGAGAGAATGGTTCAAACCATAAAAAATTCAATAATCAAGACAAAACCGGCCAACAAGGACTTGCAATATGTTATCCTGACTCATAATTCTACACCTCGCGGCTCATTACCATCTCCCGCTGAAATGCTCATGGGAAGGCGCCTACGTACATGCGTAACAACTAATTATAAATCACTACTACCTCGCTATTCTACAGCTAAAGAACGCAAAATATTGCAAGAAAGACAAGATGCCATGGTCGAACACGCTAATAAGGGATTTAAGGGAAATCTCCCTCCTCTACAACCCGGAACAAGAGTGAGATATTACGACAGCCATCGTAATTGGTTGCCAGCAACAATTATCTCTAGAGCGTCTGAACCAACTTCTTATAATATTCGTACAGACCGTCACCAAATCTTTCGTCGTACCAGAACCCAATTAAAATTAAAAACGGAACCCTTATCTTCTCCTCTTACTACACTAACTTCATCAGGCCATACTCCTTCGTCCACATTGTCGGCAACGTTAATGCGAACAATAGCATCACTACCCACCACAACGCCATCGCTTCCTGCAATAAACACAATCAACTCACCAGCTTCGACATCGATTCCTGCTACGACTATAACCCACTCAAACGCTACTCCACCGCATTCAACAACAACAACCTACTCCACAACTTCGATACCTCCCCCTGGGACGACTCTAAATCAAACACCAACTACAATAGCTCCAGTACAAACTCAACCTAGTGAAACAACACTGAGTACCTTACCATTATACCAACCTCCTGAACTGACTAAGACTCCATCTCAACAGTCTACTTTGCAAATGCATCATCGACCGCAACACTTAGCAGCACAAATGACACCACAAAGGACAACATCAGAACATCCTATCACAGTGACAGGACCACCATCTCATTCTCATCCGTTCCCCCCTACACGGTCCGGCCGCATACCCAAAATACCGATCCGTTTCCAAGATTAACTAATCTCCGGCGTACATTTAATGATAATAACAATGATTTATTAGTATTGTATGTATACAAGCAACTAGGAATGATATCGGATTAACTTGTAGATAAGATGTTGTATAACTTAACACTTTTTGGGAAAAAGAAAGATGTTGGATGTTGTATAACTTAAAACTCTTAGTATAACTTAAAATTCTTAAGGAAAAGAAAGATGTTGTATATATAGAAATAGATCATATGAGATTGTCTAGATGGCGTAACTGGATATTAGTTATAACTTATACCGCTAGGTGGCTAGGGGCTTCCTAAGCAAGAAAGGACGGAACGGGCACTTAGTTTGTGACTACCTCACTGAGAGGTTAGATTTTAATTATGTAATAAAACTCTTTTAAATTAAACTAAGTCTATTTATTGTATCCACCACAACATCGACAAGTGAAGATCCTTTGTGGAAAGGGATTTTCTTCGTTTGCCTTTACGGTTTGGCCGGTTTTGCTCAATCTTTGTTACAAGAAGGCAGCGCCATTTTCCACACCAAACTAGGACTGAGACTCAAATCTGCCACCATGCACGTTCTGTACAAAAAAGTAAGTTAGTGTTATCGTGATGGTAGGACGCTAGTTCATTAATGAGATTCGACGAAGCAGACATTTCGTTTGACGAGCAGCGATAGACGTGACCTGACAATGGGTGAAATACTGAACACAATGTACGTCGACACGAACAGATTCCAAATTCTGTCGCCGCAACTGGGCCTCTTGTGGTCGGTCCCGGTACAATTAGTACTTTGCTTCGCCTTCATGTATCAAGAACTGGGCTATTCAGCCTTTGCTGGCGTCGTACCTATTGCCTTTCTTCTTCCTCTGAACTATTTCAGCATCAAGAAATTCAAAGAATTGCAGGTAAATATTATGAACTTAATCACCACTAGATCGTAATGGGAATCATACGTATAAATTAAAAACTATCTCCAGTAGAACTCGTCAATGAAATATTAACCCATGCAAAACAGAAGCGCAATGCTAGCTCTGGTTACATAACCACACGTAGCAAATATGTTGCCGAAGGAAGAAGCAAAAACGGAAGGCATCCTCCTCCATCGTCCGCGCACGCCTCCTTGGGGGAAAATAATTTATCATATTACCATAAACATTCAGAGCCAGAAAAAAACTTAGATGCCTTGAGATATTTTAGAGCGAGGCCTCGAATAAACAAACTCCTCAAATAGAGGCTCGAGCTTGTTCTGTAATAGGACGTTCTCACAGTGCCTACAGTAGCGACAGAAAACTCGGTTAGTACATTCAGGAAGGAGTAGAAAAAGAGCCGTATACTGAGAGATGAACTTGAATTCTTCACTGCGAGCCTAAACTGGGAGAGGAGCTAAAATCGGTTCCCTGTCACGTGGGTTTCTGATTCTATATTGAATTACCCAAAATACTGTATAAACTGATTTAAAAAAGTCGCTTACTGACTGACCAACTTCCACCAAGATTCTCACGAGAGGGCAGTTCGTAGGGTAGTGTGAATTTGCGGGAAGTATGATTTCTGTTGCCACGTGATAAGCGATAGTCAAATTCTACTATTTTCAGTTGTAGGAGTTAAGGTGCATGGTTGTCAGTCTAATAAACCTCGAACACTTCTTCACCTTTTCTACTCCTCCCTGGTACAAAAAGCACAGATGGTACAGCGTTAGCGCGATGTGATACTAGTACCTATCAGTACGAAAAGTAGATCGTACGCCGCTGGGTTTCTTGCAATTACCTACGTTCCTGGAGCTCGCCTGTTAAGCTTCAGCAGTTCGCCTGATGAGCTTTATTTAGGGGAATATTAGCATTTACTGCAACATCACCAGCTCCGAAGTTTCTGTGATTCGTTTCTTTAATCATCTCGTTTATTAGACTGAGCTGATGAAGCAGAAGGACAAGAGAATGAAAATGATGAGCGAAATCTTGAACGGAATCCGTGTCTTGAAGTTGTACGCCTGGGAGAGATCATTTGAAAGAATCGTTCTTGAAATCAGGAAGAAAGAAATTGCACTCATGAAGAAACAAGGCCTCTTCGAAGGAATAAATGGAATTATACCTCTCCTCATACCGGTTTTGGTACGAACGTAAAAACTAACCAAAGCCATAATGATTATAATCGATCAAGGGGGCACAGAGGTGTAGAGATTTCAGCTCCGTGTTACTTTCTTCTTTGAGAGTTCGCACTCGACTCAAAAAGGCAGACGGCCCTGAAATGTCTACGTTTTACCAGGCTCAATCAGCAAAGAAATAAGACCAGAGTCGAAGTTGGTTTCACTCTTGGTCGTCATAGTGATTCTCTTCTCACGGACATTGTTTCTAAATATTTCAGATTACAACACCGTGTTTCACCATGTACGTATTAATTGACGACGACAACGTCCTCACCTCGAGGAAAGCTTTCGTCTCCTTTCAGTTGGTACGATTATTAATGACGTCAATGTTTACGTTTGCTGATTTAGTAAATTCCCTAGTTTTGGTAAGAACGGTGTAAGGGAGGGTCAAAAGATAAATCTACTATTAGCATCTACTAAAAATAAAAACTGTTTTCCGATGAAAAAGGATTTGAAAATTTCTTGATTTTTGAAAATTTTAATATCTTTGTTATGTTTTGCTTACAAGCTCACAATCCGTCACAATCAAAGTGAGCCTCGAGATGAGCCTGGTTTTAAGTGCAAAAATAGCGAAAGCTTCAGCTGAGCCTATTTGTAATTTTTTTGAGGTTATGGAGCTCGAGATAGGCCAATTCAAAGCTATGAACCCCTCAAGGTAGGGTGGCGAAGCGGTTAGCGCTTTTGCCTCACAGCAAGAAGATCCCGGGTTCGATCCCGGACTGTGGCACCGGGTGAAAATCTGGAAACAAATCCTTCTGCGTAGAGTTTGCAAGTTATCTCCCCGCTTGTTAAAAGGAGTTTTCCTCCGCGGTCTAACCCGGTTTCTCCTTTCCATCAAAACTTGCAGAGGTTAACGGTAATAGTTAGGGCGCTGAAGGTTAGCTGTGGCATAGGGGCTAGCCACCACCCCTCTATGCATTTTAAAGGGACCTACCTGTTAACAAGCCACAGGCTTAGTGTGGAAATCCCTTCATAGACGAAGCTTAGATTGTTATTGTTATTTTGAGACCGCGATCAGTGCCCCATTTAGTGCAAGCGGAAACTAGTGCAACTCAAAATGAAATAATGTAAGTATAAATATATAGGAATGATTTTAAATTAGGCCTATAGCTGGCGTCAATAAATAACGGCAACTAATGGCATGTTTCAGTACAATATATTTCAAAACAAATAGGTATTCTTTAATTAAAAAAGCCTGCAGTATTTTACACGTTGACCTTCCCTTTAGTTAAAATATCTCAAAATGGCGCAAATTTGCTAAATATTTCTTTACAGACACACGTATCGGTAAGAAGAATTGCAAACTTGTTGAGTCGTCGAGAAACCAAACATTACGTGAAGAAGATGGCTAGCGACGCCCAATATGGTATGCCAACTAATTAGGGAAAATGGGTCGCTTGTTAATTCAGGCAGCTATTTTTATAAAAGCTGGAAAAGTTAAGCTGAAAATTAATCGTGGTTAAATGGTAGAAGCGCTAACTTGAGCGCTGAGAAAGAGGCAATCGAAGGAACGTCTTCACAACTTAACCCACCAGTCCCGGGTTGTGGTGTAAATAAAATATGTTCTCCTAAAATATCAGGTTTACTCTCATGAAACCGCAGATCAAAAGGAATTCTGGCTTAGCACAATAATCAATTTTAGAAGGAAATCCCGTAAAGACTCAACTATCTCGGGCTTTAAACGCCTTATTTGTAAATTAAGCTAATCAACATGTCGTTCTTAAAGAAGCAAGCCTGAAGTCGCTTTCAGATTGTTTTAAAATATTTTTTACTCGCAAGTGTTTACATAAATTTACTTCTATGAAAATTTCAGTTATTGAGATTATAAAGGGAACGTTTCAATGGAAACCGGAAGAGCCGGCTGGAGCGTCTCTTCTGGATATCAATTTGAAAGTGTCCCGTGGATCGTTGGTGGCCGTAGTGGGTCCGGTGGGCTGTGGCAAGTCATCCCTCTTGTCCGCTATTGTTTCCGAGATGCAGAAGGTGGAGGGGGAGGTGAGAGTGGCCGGGAGAGTGGGATACGTCACTCAACAACCCTGGATACAGAACGCCTCACTCAAAGAGAACATACTCTTCGTCAATGACATGAACCAGGAAAGATACAACAACGTCATTCGCGCATGCGCCCTACAACCGGACCTCGACCAGCTACCCACTGACGACGAAACGGAGATCGGAGAAAGAGTATGAATTATAATTTTCTTATTAAAGTGTCCACCATTTGTCTTTGGCGGAACGTCTTTTTTCCCCTTTAGCGCTTCAGAGAAGTCGGGCGCAAAAAATACGCGAGATACCTTTATTTCCCTAGTAGTGCCGATAAGCCGCTTCATTTAAATTTTCTCACACTTTAGGACATGATTATTCTAAGAACCCGAGCAACTTTTTATGTAAATGTTTCAGAATTTGAGGGAACAAACTCGAGCTAGGTGTTCTCCCAAATTTTAAGAAATGTTATCCTTAAAATAATTTTAAACATAGCTATTTCTCACGTTTTTTTTTGCGCGCTTAACATAGGACAGTGGATCTTATCAAACATATGCCCAATGAGCGCCTTCCATTACTGTTTCTCTCGGTGCTGTGAAAATAGCCTTAAAAAAATAATGCATGTGCTGTACTCGAAAAACCAGTCGTTGCGACGTTTTATTCATAGTTCCATAGATGTGCTACTAATGTGTTAGTTTTCTAATTTTACATGATAGGGTATCAATTTGAGTGGTGGTCAGAAGCAAAGGGTCAACGTGGCCAGAGCAATTTATCGTGATGACGATGTCTATCTCTTTGATGACCCGTTGGGGGCCGTTGACTCGCACGTGGCCAAACATCTCTTCAACGAAGTCATCGGACCAAATGGATTACTTCGAAAGAAAGTAAATAACGCTACTCTTATACTTTCCATGAAAGCGCTTAGAATCCATAAATAGAGATGGGCCGATACCGATATCGGTCTCGGTAACGATATTTGGCTAAACCGATATATCGGTATCGGTTTGTTAATGTTAATGTTGAAGGGGGTGACGCGTCGCCACGTCGAGCACCGATACCAAAGGTATATTGTGCACCCCGAGCTGGTTAGACTGCGAAGAGTCCTGTCGCCTCGATGAATCGGAGAATCCGATTGGCCGAGACAGTAGAGAACTGGTGAGGTTCCATAGTATGCATGGAGGACCCGGGAAAAAGTCCTTGGCTTGACTCTGTCCATCCATGTCAAGCCAGAGCTGCAGTTGAAGTGCAGACATCCGGCAGTGAATCCTTTGGCGAATGATGCCATGGGGGATGGGAACCGCAGGCTCAGGTCCGAAGAACTTCGCCTCATCCCCCCTTTTGGCATACATATCAGCCCTCTCATTGCCCAGGTATCCGCAGTCGGTATCGGCCATCTCTGTCCATTAATGATGGGTCGTCATGTCTTTCCTTTAATTCCCGATAGTTGTTGAAAATGGCGGCACGGAAAGTAATCAGTGTCTCTCCTGTGTTTTAAACTGACATCTCGTTATACATTTTTATTTAAGCTGCCAAATTTTCATTTAAATCCGTGCTACTTGAATGATGGCGGTTCGCAAAGTAATCAAAATATATTGATTCTAGGACTAGCGATAACAAACGAAAACTCTTTTGAAAATTGCTTCTGTCGGGACGCAGAAGTGGAATTGGTTTTTCCTCACTCGCTCGACAAATAGCAATTCAATCTCTTACAGACGAGAGTTTTAGTGACGCACAACTTGAACTTCATCCGAGAAGTGGACGAGATCATCTTCATGGACAACGGACGAATCATCGAGAGGGGAACATATGACGAAATCATGAGTCGTCAGGGAATGGCCAAAGATTATTTCGGGCAACACATGAGTGACATGAGCGACGGCAAGAAAGAGAAACCCACGTGAGTTTTACCGCCAATACGTAAGGAAAAAGCTTCCAGTCATTAAATTAAACCATGCACTGTAAAAAATAACCGAACGAATTTCATTGTGGACGACCACACATGCGGTGTGTACTGATTGTAGAGATAGCCCTTATTTTTAACTTATTTAATTGATTGTTTCAAGTTGAAGACTCTTTGCTAATTTGTGATTTTTTTAGTACTTTAGGTATAAAAACTGAGAAATTTCATCTTGCATCGAAAGGGAAAGCCTCAAATAAAGATGAGGCAAAACTCATGACTAAAGAGACGCTCAAAAAAGGAAATGTATGTGATCTTTAAAATTACTTGGAGAAATTGCCCTTTTCTTGGCTTCTAAAGAACAAAAGCAATCTACACACTTTTTCCCTAGTGATAATGTTTTTGAGCATTTGCAGATATCCGTATCACAATACAAACAATATTTTAAATCCTATGGTATAATATGGTGTGTAATCTTCGAAGTAACAATCATCAGTGCAGTAGTCCTTAGTTTCGCGTCAATGTACTGGCTGTCTTTGTGGTGCGCGGACTCGAAGGAGGATTTTCAATCGAACCCAGGCTTGAAATTAACCCGTATAGCGGTCTCAATCGTTCTTGGTCTAGGCCAAGCCATGTTGGCATTTATTGTTATACTCATAAACATCTTTTGTTGTCTACGAGCGGCAAACTGTCTGCATGGGGAAATGCTCGACAGTGTATCTCGTTCTCCCATGTCTTTCTTTGACACCAGCCCCGTTGGAAGGATACTCAATCGTTTCTCTCAAGATATCGATGCCCTTGACCAGCAATTACCCTTAACGTTAGAGCTAACCAGTTGGGGATTGATATTTTTAGTTGTCTACCCTTTAGGAATTGCCGTATATTTACCATTATTCATAATTCCCTGCATTGTTGTGGTCATTGGATACCTTTTACTTCAGGTAAGAACTGAATTTCAATCTCCATTCATAAGTGTTGTTTAGTATCACTTTTTATTGTTTATTGACGTATTTAAACACGGAATTCGTATCGTGTGAGGGATACCGCTTTTCATCTGTATTAATTCGGGAGTTGATTTTAGATCAGAGCTTAGAAGTTGGAGCGCTTCAACTGAGACAATGGAAAAAATTGGAAACATCCCAATAAACATTAAAAATAGTCAAGATGATAATCGACATTTCCTAATGTTAACAGACATTTTTACATAATTTTATTTATAAAATTTTATTAAGCCAGGGGAAAGAGGCCTTAGCGCTAAAAGTGTCCTGACTGAAACTTCACCACAAAGATCTTTCCCCGCGAAATAACCCAAAAATGTTTGAAATATTGGAGCGCTTAGTGTGTTTTGGCACTAATACATTTCACTGCAAAACTTTGTAGAAGCCAAGCACCTCCTAGCTGGCACTTGCGATTTACTTCTAAAACTGTTGTTTTCCATATTTTTCGCAGCGTTTCTTGATGTCGAGCAACCGTCAATTCAAGCGGATAACAAGCTTGAGAAATTCCTTCTTGTTTTCGCACGTGGGCGGATCAGTGGCTGGCAGCTCTGTCATCAGGGCGTGTGATGCCGGAGAGAACTTCGAAGGACAGTTCCTGAAACTGATCGACGAATGCACTGCCGCTAACTACATGATGAACATGGCGAAAAGGTATCTCATTTTCTTAATTTTGTAATTGCGTCATTAAAAATTCCCCGCTAATTTTTCCATTTCAATAAAATGCAATTTCTTTCCAGATGGCTGACAGTACGCTACAATATCTTGGGCAATTGTTTGATGTTTTGCACCGCAATTTTTGTAGTTTTGAGCAAAGGGACTCTGTCAACGGATTTTGTAGGACTGATCTTGGCTAATGCCGATCGGGTAAGCGCTACCAATAAATACGAAGCCAGGAAATCCAAATCGTTGCTGGTTTTTCGTTTAACTCTCGATTCCAACGTAGTAGAGAAACGTTCTTCAAGCGGGACGATACAAAAAGGACCGTTACTGAATTAACAGTATCTCGAGATGGAATTGTATGCAGGGGTTTGAATTTGCGAATGATATAGCGAGGCGAAGCAAAATATCACTTAAATCAAGTTTAGAGACGATGTAATTTTACATTAGATTAGATACAGCTACAGCCGATATTATTGTTTTTTTGTGAAGTGTAGAATCTAGTTTTCAAGAAAACCTTTAATTTCTATCTCATGACGTGGCATTGACAGGTTTTTTTAACCTCTGCCAGTGACGATTATATATGAAAATTTCCCATGAATTTTGATAAGAATTTAAGTGCATCATTTTTCTCTCGTGAAACAGTTATTTATTTAACTATCAATATTATATTTTGAAATCACAGCTCCTTCAATTTCTGAAAGTCTTTATCGCCGCCACTACGGGTTTGGAATCGAATGTCGTCTCCATAGAAAGAGTTGACGAATACTGTCGTTTGGAGTCTGAGGCCGAGTGGGAAAATCCAGAATCTCAACCGCCTGCTGACTGGCCTCAACGAGGACAAATCGTATTTCGTGATTACAGCACCAGATACCGAGAAGAATTGGATTTGGTCTTGAAAGACATAGATGTCAGGATTGAGGCCAGAGAGAGGGTGGGCGTCGTGGGGCGGACAGGAGCGGGAAAGTCGTCGCTGACGCTGGCGCTCTTCCGACTAATCGAGGGGGTGCGTGGTCAGATCGTCATAGACGGAGTGGAGGTTGAGAAGCTGGGCTTGTCCGATTTGAGATCGAGGCTGACCATCATACCTCAAGAGCCCGTTCTCTTCTCGGGCACACTCAGACTCAACCTGGATCCCTTCGGTCAAAAAGACGACCAGCGACTGTGGACCGCCCTAGAACACTCGCACCTGAAGGCCTTCGTTGCGTCACTCGAGCAGGGACTGGATCATCCCGTGGATGAAGGAGGACAGAATTTGAGCGTCGGGCAGCGTCAATTGGTCTGCTTGGCTCGAGCCTTGTTAAGAAACACCAAGATTCTTATCTTGGACGAAGCGACGGCCTCTGTCGACATGGACACCGATGATCTCATTCAAGAGACCATCAAGAAGGAATTCGCCAACTCTACCATCATCACCATCGCTCACCGAATAAACACCATCTTAGACTACGACAAGTTAGTTTTCCTTCCTATTAAATCGGTTTTAAATGATTAACTAATGTGATAATCTTAACTCTTCAGGGTGATGGTTCTTGATCAGGGTCGAATTGTGGAATTCGACTCTCCAGATGTTCTATTGAGGAATGAACAATCGATGTTTTACAATTTGACCAAAGATGCCAACATAATCTAGATTACCTTTTAATTAAGCACCTGTGCCTTACGTTTAATTTTATGCATAGTCTAAGGAATAACCTTTATCATTTACCTACTTTATTAGAACGGGTTAAAACATTTTGATCCTTGAATCAGTAAAGCGTCATTAAATGATACGTTTATTTAAAACTATTGAGAGACTAATGAACTTCTTTTAAAATATTAACTTCAATTAGACTTAAGAAATAAGATATAATATAGTATAAAATAGCTAACTCGTAATATTCACTAGGGCTTTTTGAAAAAATATTTTCAGTAATTCAGCCTGAATTTTATCTTTCAATAAAATGTTTCACTAAGCATAGATTTCCGAAACGCATGAAAAATTATTTCGTTCTTGAAAGCTTAAAGATTTTTTAAATTTACTAGACTACTCTTTCTCATTGGGTTTAAGATATAAATCGTCGCGGTCAGCAATAGTGGTTCAACCATTTCTAGTGATAACGCTAACCTTTGTATTTTCGCGCGCATACGACGAGTCCTTAATAAGGGACAACAATCTAACACTGGAATATTTCATACGTAAAATTAGTTTCACATTATACGACCTTATTGCTACCTATGCTCCAACCATAGAAACAAAAGCTTTTAAGTGTTGCTCCAAATTTCGTTCCAATTGCATTTCTCGAATTCACTGCCATCTAGGCAAAAGATCTGTTAGTGACGTGTTCCTTGGTTGCCTTCCGACCTAGAAATGATTTATGCGCTATCATTTCCTGGCCTGATTGTGTTAGCGCTTGCGAAAACCCCTTCGACAATGTGACATCATCATTTAACAAAGGATGTTTCGGCGAGCATCACCTATTGATTTGAAATAAAAGCAAATGTAGAAAAAATTAAATAAATGCGCGAAATTCTTACAAGGAATATGCTCATTTTCTATTTTTTTTTAAAGACTTTCGTTCCTCACGGTAAGAGAGCGAAACAGGAGAAAGAGAGTTCAAGATGATAAAAATTTACTGGCGGCCAAATTGCTACTTAAAAGGTTAAATCGTACCTCCGAAAGATGAAAACTTTGAACCAAGAGCAATCACAAAAAAGTGCTCGCCTCCTAAATTTGGAGAAACTTTTCAGAAATGACTTAAACATCCCACAATAAAGATGGACATTTTTTCAAAAAGTATACGGATTGGGATAGACACAGCCAAGGAGGAGCAAATGGAGTGTTAGTAGTCTATAAGTTCAGATTAGGGTCTATGTGTGATTGAAAAATACCAGCAGTTGGTGTTGTTAGAAGGCAATAAGTACTGAAATATGTATATGCAGACGACCAACAGGGTGGATAAAGGAATAGTCGCCAGTAAAACTGTGGATTGCACTCAAGTTGAATAGCTAACGTATTGAAAAACCATTTTCGAAATTTCCTTGTACTGTGACAGCGGTTCAGAAATGGCGAACATGCAAGCTCCGATTTGCAAAATTCGAACGCGGTCCACTTTGGTATAACAACTGTCACACACACAAACAAGTACAGACATAATTATTATAAAAAAACGTCTTGGTTTGGACCAAGGCCGAAAAAACAAACGATATGTGTGAGGTTTATCATTTGACTGAAGTTCAGATATTGCAATTGTTTTAGTTATTTTTATCCATTAATCCTTAATCAATATTAAATTCAATCAAATGATTTTACTGTTAATCGATCTAGTCCCTCTAAATTAATTGAAAAAATTACATATCTACGCTTTTTCAAGAACAATTACATTTTCCGAAAACATTTTATCATGAAATTAATTATTTTGAAGGGAGTACGTGTTGAGCTATCAACATAGAATATTTGAAATATTCTATTGACTTTCTAAAAAGAGCAAGCGAACTTTGACATAATTCGAAAGGAAAATGTAAAAATTTAATCGAAATGCTACATTTCTATTGTCGCCTCTATGAAGAAAAGATTGCACTGCAATTTTCCTCTCCGTTTTTTAGAATTTCTTGGTCATAACTAGTCTTCATTTGAAACGTCGCCACCCCTTTCTACATTGTTGGCGCTACTTGTACACCGGTTACGTATTACGCGTAATCATTTTAGCACGCTTAAAGACCATTTCGGAAATCACACAGGGGCGAGGCCACCATTGGGGTATTATCCCTCTCACCAAGGGTCACCGCCAGACGGAGTCAATTCGCTCTGCCTATAGCGGTGCTTCTAGGCGAGAGAGAGAAGACCCCAATGGCGGCATCACCCTTGTGTTTTAGTTTCTCTGTATGTAATTTCTAAAATGGTCTACTCACTTACAAATGTACACAAATTACACTGAGTGATCGGTCCTTCAGGCGCTAGTGAGTGACAAGCCACAACCATAATCATTCATGTACAGGAATGTTTTATAGTTTTAGGTTATTAAGGTTGGCGGGCAAGTCCGGAGAGTCACTAATGTGAAAAGGTTTCGAACTATATGGTATTATTGGCTGAGTGTGTTGCGACGGCTCAGATGACCCATACACTTGAACCACTGGTGCTTTTAAAAAATTTTATATTGGGAAAATAGAGGAAGGGGGGTCGGAGTAAAGTGTGACCTTCGCATAACTGGGAATGAATAATGTGTATACCCATATTATTTCCGCATGAAATGAATATAACAAGTCATTGGTGCTGAGAAGTATTTCTTTTTATGCAATCTTTACCCTTACCTTTGGTTATATCAGAAGTAAGATAAGGGACTAGAAGTAACGAGGTAACCAAACTCTTCACTTGGTGATGGAAGCGGCATAAAATCGTCAAATTTGTTCACTAGTGCTAGGCTCTATTACCAATGCTAGGGCACTTTAATTCTAGTCCCTTATCTTACTGCTGGTTATATTTATACCGATATCATATTTTTCCTGTGCTACAGAGAGCCACCTACTAAACGAAACCACACAGGATAAACATTGTTGCTTTGTCTCAAGAAGACGACATTAGTTTGAGAAAAAAAGTTCTTTATCATATTTTCTCTAAAATCAGTCTTCTCAGAAACTTACTACAGATTTAAACTTTTTTGGTGCAAACTTGAAAATTTGTTAAGCCAGCAACAATTAATACTATGTCCGTCAAGGTGCTTACAAGTTAGTGAGCAACGACACGAAATCCCTTCAAAATAATTAATTTCATGATAAAATGTTTTCGGAAAATGTAATTGTTCTTGAAAAAGCGTAGATATGTAATTTTTTCAATTAATTTAGAGGGACTAGATCGATTAACAGTAAAATCATTTGATTGAATTTAATATTGATTAAGGATTAAATGGATAAAAATAACTAAAACAATTGCAATATCTGAAACTTCAGTCAAATGATAAACCTCACACATATCGTTTGTTTTTTCGGCCTTGGTCCATGAACGCTGGATCTCTAAAGGGACTGGTAAACGGGGTAGATTCCTCTCTATAGCACGTTTGCTCTGTAAAAAAGTAAATAAAAAAAAACGGGTACGGCCAAGGTCGTTTAACTTTTTTCAAAATGGCTCCATGATGGCTCGCGTAACGACTGTTGAGAAAGTGAAAGACGAAGTAAGAAAAGGGAAAAAAGAAACCCACAATGATCACAACTACTTTGAAAGGTTGGTATTTGTATTATAATTTATTTAATTAATTAAATAAGGTGATTTTTTTTTGAGGTATGGTGTTAGGGAACGTATTTAAGGGCCCAATATTTTTAAGCCTTGGCTTACTGTCAGTCTGAGTCTCTGAGACTTTTTGTTTTGAAGTGTGAATTTACGATTATTAATCATTTTCAAAGGTTTCAATTTGTTTATTACGTTACTCAAATTTTTTTTAAATTTTATAGTATTTCGAATAATAAGAAGAAGCGAATTGACGAAAGTAGAGATATAAATTATTATGGAATTGACAAATTCTGCGGTCCTAATGAGCCCTATGATGAGCTGGAGGTTTTTGAGTTCATTGATAATGTAATTAACTGCTGTGATAATTTTCCCCCTACATCCATCTGTGAAAATGCAGAAAGTTGTGACAAAAAAGTTCAAATAGATAAGAAAAAAAAATAGAAACCATAGTGTCTCTATGTCTTTTACGTAAGTAAAATAAGAAACTTCTTAGGCGCAAATTATTATCAATACCCACTAGAAAAATTTCTGTGGTCATTAATGTTTAATTTATGCCTAATACATTCATGAAATTTTAAAAAAACTTATCAAGATCAATTTATTTACAGGATGTATGACTTCAATATCACACTTAACAAGGGATTGGAAAAGTTTGAGTCGCTGGGTTTTTCTAGAAACGCAGACCCGAATAAAACCTTGATTATCAATGAACTGATTAACATAGGGAAAAGAAGATGCGCAACCAGATGGGAAAATGGTTTTAACGCTTTTTCTTTCAAAATTGGAATGTTAAAAACGTCAAAATCGTTTTGGGGTCCAGCGCAAGAGTTGCAATCAAACGAGCAGATTCTTGATGATGCAATAGCATATCTATCATCAATATCTCCACCGGTAATTTCTGTTGACTATTGACATTAATTTTTTTAAGACAACCTGCATTTTTTCTATATTTGATTTTCAGATATTTGCTTTATTGTCAAAATATGATAAGAGGTTTTGTGCCGCTTTTTTTCTAAAGAATGTTTTAGATCTTCTTCATATTCATATAAAAAAGAAAGAAATATTGGACGGAAATTGCACAAATACACCCTCATCTTTAGTAGATGCCCGGGCAGGCTCCTTGGAAAATTTAAAAGATAAACAAGTCCTTTATTATGTAGCTGGTGCTACGGTGAAATCTGTTTCAAATAAAGTTAAATATAGCTGGGGATTTGTCAATTCTATGGCCATAAAGGGATCCTATTCCGTACATTTTGTGCGGTGTGAGGTGTACGGGAAATTCGAGGATAGTATCCCCCGCAAATTCTTTCAATTTGAATTGATGGGTCTTCTTATTTATGATACATGGAAACTGTCTAGCGAACATGTCAATTAATGACCCTGCGGGTAATTGCACTGTAGAAGTTAGTAATCTGTACATCGCTAAGCGTTTCAAACCAAAATTTATATTAGGGCCATTAACGTATTGCCATATATAACCTTCACCATCGGATACATTATAGACTTCATTCGGTGAGGGGTTTATTAGTAAATCTCCCGTTTCGGGATCTGTAGTCCTTTCGGATTTTCCGTAATCTTTATCCCATCCGATAGCTCCAAATTTTTCAATTCGTCTTAAATTGTTTCGTCTAACGACGGCTTCTAAAGAAATGGGTGAATTCATTCTACCATCCTCACTACAGCAGATAGGGCAGGAAGGTGTGTCCGGCGTATTGTTAGTTTCGGAGAACGCTTTTGATACGTCCCTTAAGGTGTAAAAATTAACCGAATACTCTAATTATAAGTCTGGATACAAATGGACATGAAAGGGTTAACTATATTGTTAAGAGTATACTTACAATTTAACTGAGTCCATTTCTAAGTGATGACACGTGGATATGGTTAGCCGGGGTGAAAAGCTTGAAGAGCCGTAAAATGGCTTATCTTTTAAACTACTGTTATTATACAGGACATCTTCTAAAGTAAAATTATTTTGGTATGAATAAACTCATTAAAGGGGGGATGAAGATGGAACTAAAGTAATTTTTTATCGATTCCTTTACAAAAATAGGATCAGTACACGTAGTAAATTTGGGAAACACAAAAATCATTTTCTTCTTCACCCTCCCTTTAACCCTATCGAAGATAATTTTAACAAGTTGTTGGATGGTGTTTGTCTTCCCAGAAGTGTTTGTGTGTGTGTTTTATATACTTATAATTTTCTTATCTCTTATCTTTCATTAAACTAACATTACCACTTCTCTGTATTTATCAACGCTTTTCAACGCCATTTTGTCCCAACCTCCACAAAACCTACACAACCTCCACAACCCCCCAACCTCCACAACCTCCGCGTAATGATCTCGGACGCCCATTGTACCCCTACTGGTCAACATTACCGACGATGCGGAAGCTTCTGGAGACGCTCAGACGTCGGCGGATGTACCCAACGCGGAGGAAGGCCCGGTTGTCGTGCGAACCTCAACCCCACCCCTGGACGAGCAGGCCATGGCTTTTGTACTTCCTGACGGTGCGCCGGCAAACACTGAAGTGAACACTTTACCTCCTTAAGATGTCGACATCTTCTGTTCCTTACATTGTTACGCATCCCGTACCGGTACGGACATCAGTAATTTTTCCCGGCACGTACGTGCCCTACCAGAAGGTTTCCCGGAGGGTTTCAAGGGATGTATCTCCCACCTTGGGGCTATTCCCGAAGAGCTAAACATCCAGTTTATGAACTCAGTCTTTGCGAATCCCGGGGTCCTCGGTGCAGTGGGCATTCCTCCCCTGTACGCGAGAGCCTATCTGCAAGATTTACGCTTGAAACAAAACCTGATTCAAGCCCTGGCATTGTCTAAGGTCCGAGCGATCGGCGCAATCGGCCTCGATTATTCAAGGGAATTCGATCTTTGCCCGCCCGAAACCCAAATTCAAGCCTTTCGGCGCCAATTACACCTGGCCGTGACCTACGGCTATCCCGTTATGATCCAGTGTCGCGACGGGCGGCATAACAAGGACGCCCATAAAACATGCTATAAGCTTCTAACCGAAGTACTTTCTACCGGACACCCCATCATTATGCTCAATTTTTCCCGCGGCCATGAAGCGGCAGGAAAATTCCTCTCCTGGTTCACCCGTCTGTACCTTGCCTTATCTCCGGCCGTGGATCCTCACTACATATGCAGTTTTCTCCACGATATTCCGGTGGAGCGCTTGCTGACACATTCAGGGACACCTATGTTCTCGGCGAACCAGGGAGCTACAACGGCCGTGCCGTCCCCTGGACTGGCCTTCAAAGTCATCCAACGTATTGCGAACGCAAAAGCTCTACCGGTAGCTGAAGTGGCCTCCACGCTTTGGTCCACATCCCAGAGGTTGTTCCGGTACTCGGACTAAGATCCCGACTTTACATTGTTTCCCTACATATTGGGTACTTAATTCTTCCTTAAGAAAGAAACCATTTCCCCGAGTCCTTCCCGACCAAGTTTACTTTGATTATTTGAAACAACTAAAATACCAAAAATAATTAGTTTTTTTAATTGATTATACTTTCCTGTTAATTTCATTTTTATTTTAAAACAAAAAAGGTTTTTTCTTCTTTTTAGCCTTATCGTAGTATAGGATAGGCTCTTTAGTTTGACCCGAGCTGTCGTTGTTTGGGGTTTTTATATTTATTCTCTTTTTATTTATGTGCTAATTAAATAGATAACGATTTTCCTCGTTTCCTACCGCGCTCCTCATGTGTTTCGTTCTCGTTCGGTAGCTATCGTCATCTATGTTATGTTTGACTGGAACGTTTTGGCGGTTAATTCAAATGTGGGTTTAGGTAGAGCTAATATAGTGTTAAATGAGCGTTATGCGTTTGATTATTTTAGCATTGCTAAAGGTAATTCGAGGGGATAATCACTAAAATGCGTAATCACTATCACTAAACTTTCTCTTTCAAAAGTTTCTGGGCATAAGTCCGTGTTAGAAATTTATAAGATGCGATAAGTGTGCATTGGCATAAGTCTATGTTGTAAACTCATCGAGGGGATTATCACTAAAACTATCTGTTCTTCGATTCGCCGGAATATTAGAATTACATCATAAGTAAATTTATACGGTTATAATTTTATCACTGTTTTGAGTAGGGAATCGAGGGGCTATTAACTCTGATTTATGCACGGTACATCATTTAAGCATTGAAAAAGATAGCGCTATTCACTCATTAG